>APFE031683804.1:69509-148690 GCA_000404065.3 Pinus taeda
TTTCTCTCAATCTCTCCCTTGTTAGTCCCTCTCTCTCTCCACTTCTCACTCTCTATGTCTTTCTTCTTTCGTCCCTCTCCCCCTCAAAATCCATATCTCTATCCCTCCCTCTCTCCTCCACTCTCTCATCCTTCCTCTCTCACCCTTCCTCTCCTACATTTATCTCTCTTCCCCCGTCTATCTCTTTCTCTGCCCTCCAATCCTATCACTATCTCCCTCCCACTCTCCTATCTCTTCCTCCTCCATCTTTGTGTCTCCCTCTCCCTCTTTTACCCTTCTCTACCTCTCTCTCTTTTCATTCCTCATCTCCCCTCTCCTTCACTTTATTTCCATTTCTCCCTTGTCACTCCCCCTATCTCACCACATCTATAACTTTATGTCTTTGTTCTTACCTCCCATATATATAGAGTTAATATATATCATGATATATTGATAGATATTATAATATAAAAAATTGAATATGTTTATTAAAAAAAAGTTTTATATTTAATAATATCAATATGATGATCAAATAATTATCCTAAACCTTAAGGGTTATAGATCATCTTGCCTTGATAATTGGCAATGTAAAGGCATTGTTTTACATCTGGAATTGTTTCTACTAGGGTAACACCTATCCAAATCTCTAGGAAGATAAAACTAATCCAGATCGTGCGGCTAGATTTTTAGTGGATCCATGTGTTTGGTGCCCTTAAAAATTGACATTTCAACCATCACAGTGATTTGAGAAAGAGAGATGTAGTATCATCTTGCCTTGATAATTGGCAATGCAAAGGCATTGTTTTACATCTGGAATTGTTTCTACCGGGGTAACATCTATCCAAATCTCTAGAAGGATAAAACTAATCCAGATCGTGCAACTAGATTTTAAGTGGATCCATGTGTTTGGTGCCCCTAGAAATCAACATTTCAACCATCATAGTGATTTGAGAAAGAGAGATGTAGTGAGATGCTGAAACCTAGAAAAAGAACTAATAGGTCTTAGATTCAAAGTTCCTCGCAATGGAGACATGGTGGGTGCTTCAGATGTTGTTTACATGTCTGGTAATTGGAACTGTTGCCGAAAAATCAATGGATATTGAGGTTTCATTGAAAGTCTGTCTTTGAAAAACTTGAGGAAACCTTTAGATCTGATGTTGGATTACTCTCACATTGTTGTTGAGTTAAATCAAATATTCAGCTTGGAGAATGATTGATCCAATCATTACGCACTATGGCAAAGGTAAACTATCTTGCTTCTTAATTGATCTAGATACTGTGCTAGATCTTGTGAGTAACTCTTAAAAAAGTGTGAAAAAATATTTCGTAATCAATTTTAAATTTTCTGGATTATTTCCATATTATTTTTTTATTTTTATTAGATTAAGTTTTTCATCTATATCTGGAAGATGATAGTGGATGGTTTCCAAACTTAGATTTTATCTTTTTTATTTATTTAAAACATATTTATTTTATTTTTCTGGAGCTTCTCTACATTATTTATTTATCTTCATAGATCAGATCCTCCATATATGTCTTCAAACCATGGACCCAAAAAACCATTATCCTTTTTTTGTTAAATGTGTTATATATTTTTTGTTGAATTCAAATTACAGATATCGATAGACATGGTTATGAATGCAACTTTAGCAGTCATGGCCAAACACGCACGAAATCATGGCGTAAAGGTTTATCAGGTTGCTTCTTCAATGGTAAATCCCATAGCAATTCAAGAATTTTTTAAAATAATATTTGTACATTTTAAATGTAATCCCTACATTGATCGCAAAGGAAACCCAGTAAAATTGTTGAAGCAATTGACCTGCGTTAACACTATGGAGAATTATGGGTAGGCTTTGGACACAACAATTTGTTCGCCGAACAACGTAAGTTGTAACGATACTCTCTATTTTTTACTCGAAATTTTGATGACTATATGTGGAATTTGAAAAGTTAAAAATTTACTCATGTAAATTTTACTTTGCATATAATATTTTTTCAAGGAGTAGATTCATTATTTAATCTAAAGAATTATTTATTCACATAATTATAATATATATTTATTATATATATATATTATACTATTATATATATATATATTATATATATTTATATAATATATATATATAGATACATATATATCTATATATATATATATATATATATATTATATTATATATATTTATATATATATATTTTGAAAATCAATCATTGCAAACTGATAGTCATATTTAAGAAAGTGGGGTTATCAAGTACATCTATCAAGATCATCTACAAAATATTTGTTACATCAATTGAAGTACCTGGAAAAGGTTTACAAGCCATATGCATTCTATGAAGGAAGGTGAATTATGTGTAATGGAGATGAAATACAAATTTATTGGTGTTGTACTATTTTAAACATTTTGATTGGTAATAAAGCAACATATATTAATAAAAAAATTTAATATATTTGTGCAGATTCGATACAATTCTGAAAAATTGTTCCAAGAGCTCTCTAAAGATGAACAAGACAATTTCGAATTTGATGTTACGATTATTGAGTGGAAAAATTACATCGGAAATATTCATATTCCCTGACTTTGTGAATATATCTTAAGTAGGTGAATATGTATTAATAGATCACAATGGTTGAAATGGCCATGAAGACATCAATTTTCACTTCACTGGGTTCACTATTTCTTGGAGAGTTATGGGGGTTGTTGGAGCATAAATTTGTCTAGATATAAATGGAGGTCATGCCAATTTTAACGTTGAACTCATTTCCACTAGCAATGATCTCATTAATGATGTGTTTACATTGCAGGGAGGAAGTTACATGTTTACAAATATTACTCCAAGGAAATATAGGTTGGTTTCTTCCCATTGTGAATACATAAACTTCATCAATCCTCGACTAGTATACAAATATAAGGTCATATCAAATCCCACTACATTTGTTTTCAAAAAGGAAAGGCCATGATAATTTTTCTCTCTTTGCCTTTGTTTGATACGCAGAATAATTTTGGAGATTCCTTAAGTATGAGTGTCCAGAGGACACAGTAGCCCTCCATGAAAGGTCATATCAAATCCCACTACATTTTTTTTAAAGGAAAGGCCATGATATTTTTCTCTCTTTGCCATTTTTTTATACGCATAATAAGTTTGGAAATTCCTTAAATATGAGTTCCTAGAGGACACAATAGCCCTCCATGACATCAAATGTGAAGAAGTGGAAAGAGCGAGCTCTGTGAGCCGATTGTTAAACAGAGGAAGAAGATACAAGGTCATACCTAATGTCAATCCTAGCTAGGATGGCACTATGCATGAGGTACAATGATTGAGGTTTATAGAGTATATTTTCTATAATATTCTCTTTCAAATACGTGATTCTCATGTTCTCTTAACAATTGTCGAAAGAAGCTCTCCAAAGATGGAGTTGGGCATTGGAAATCTGTTAGTAGATGACATTTTTTATGTCCCAAGTTATGATATGGATGGCTTAGTTGTTTCTCAAGGTAACCCTATTTCAGGTGTTCATGTATACCTTTATTCAAATGATTTCAATGAGTTGGAGTGACCTCAAAGAAGCTCCTTGGCCAAATCAAGTGCTTTGTCATTCAATATCTGATGCATATGGGAAATTTTCTTTTAATTTTATTCCATGTGGAACATAAAGGTTGTTGTCATTCTACAAGGGTGAGAATACAATATTTGATGTTTCACTTCCATCTATAGAGGTTCTTGTTGAGCATTGTCACGTTAATACATCTCAACAATTTCAGGTCACAGGTTTCTCAGTTGGAGGACTTGTGGTGGCTTCTGAAGGAGTCTGTTTTGAAGGTGTTAAGATATTAGCAGATGGATGAGAAAGAGCTACAATAGATGTCCAAGTATTATTACAAACTTGATCATGAAACATCAACATGCTACACAATCAAGGTTGAGAAGGATCACTTCGAGTTTAGCAGTTTGGAGAATTTCATGGTTGTGCCAAACATGGCTTCAATCCCAAAGATACAAGCAACACATTATAATATTTGTGGTTCCCTAAAATTAGTGACAAATGGCTATTATGGCAAGTGTCAAGTTGGCTTGACACATGGTCCATACAATGTCAAGCCTCAACTCAAGAGGATTGATGATATGGGAAAATTTTGCTTCGAGGTTCAACCATGTTAATATCCAATATCCCCACTGACCACAACGACAAAACATGATTCTGGTCTTTAATTTTCACCATCACATATTGATGTGACAGTAACTAGACCAATGTTTGGCATTGAAATTATAAAAGCCCTTGTTGATATCCATGGATCGATAATATGCAAGGAAGGATGTGACTCCTCAGTTTCTACATCACTTACTTCTCTGGTTGTTGAACTCTAGGTTTAGAGAAGCTTAACTCTTTAAGTTTAACAAATGAGAGCAGTGACTTCATATTTGAGAAAGTCTTACCTGGTGCATTGCGTCCTGAGGTAAAACATGGACCTTCATCTGATTTAGTATATTGGGATGATGAGTGGTGTTGGGAGAGAAAGGTTATTGATGTCCATGTTGGTGTTTCTGATCATTCATGTTAGAGTTGGTCTTGTCAGTCCTCCTTCAGAGATCAAAACTCTTTCTGCATTTCATTTTTAGGTGTCTCGCTCCATTCACTCTACCTGCATTTCGCTAGGGACATGCCATAATCTGACAAAAAGGTCTTGTTAGTTAGTTCCCCTCATGTATGGCACCTGCTGGCTTAGGTCTTTCATCAATGTTCACTAAAGTCCATGACAGTCAATGTTCGATCCTTTAATGGACAAGAGTCATTTTCAGTCATTAGGTCTATGGATTAGTCAATTTGGTCTTCAAACATGACCAATAAAGCCATGCAGGCCAGAGGGATGCCCTTACAAAGTAATGATTCAAAGGTTTTCATCATCATGTTGACAGATTATGATTGTTCTTCAAAAATCTGTTTTGAAGAAAAGTCAAACAGTGTGTCATTTGTGATCATTTTCAAAAAATTCGCCAGTTGATTTCTTCAAGTGCAATCATGGTTTCCTTGGCCAAACGCCATGTCATGCGACCCCTGCAAGAGTGCCAAAAAATTTCATCATTCTAGCTAAAAATGCAAAGGGAAAAGTGAAATTCAGTGTTGCATTAACTCAGTGAAAAAAGCCAAAATGAAACATTAGCAAAGTGGGTTTTTGAAGAAGCAAAAATTTAACCCATGACTCCCAATGTCTTTATAAAGGATTTTCACAAGCAAACAAAGTCATTGTGCAACTCATGGTTATAGAGAAGCATTGAAAAGTCATTGTGAGAAGCTAGTGCTTATTTGGAGTGAGATTGGAGGCGTTTTCCAGAGCGCGACGCACACACAGAGGGGCACGACGCACATAGAGAGTGTGGCACACACAGCGCTACTCCACAGTGTTAATTCAACATAGGCATGGCACACATACAGAATGTGGCGCACTGGGTTTTCTGTGAGGCGCACACCCACAAAGGCCTGAAATCGTTCCAAATTTGCCACAAATCGTTTGGAATTCTTTCCAATTGCCAGGTAGGGTCTATATCGTGGCTTGCTCATCAAATTTTGTGGCTGTGATGGTGGTTCATGGCCATTTATACTTGCAATAAAAACTCATAAACCCTACCTCTTGAAATAATCAAAAACATTGTTGCTAGGGTTGCAAACTTGTTGTGTTGGTGCCAAGGCTCCGTTTTCACCTCTCATTTTTCCCCTTCTTTCCATTTTTCCTTATCCCCCCTATCCCATTTTTTCCTATTTTCCCTACCCTAAAATATTACCAAACCCCTATTCCCTATCCTTCCACTCATTGGTCAATATAAACCCCAAAACCCTACCTTATAACATCCCCAAGCCCTCCTACCTATCCCTAAACAACATTTTCCCCATAACCCCTATTCCCATCATATTATTCCTTTCCTAACACTCCCTTTTTGCATTGTTCCCCTTGGTGGCAGATATCACAACAACACCTAGTTTCATACCATCGTCAAAGGGAATTCCAAGCACAGTACACATACATCAGTCATGACACCTGAGCATTCATCAGAGTATGAGATGGAAACCCAGAGTGATTCATCCTCGGAATAACAGGCTCCCTGGAGACATCACAAAAGTGGAAAACATGTTAGGGATGAGCCAACCACCCTCACTAAATTGCAGGCCTGTCCTCTTGCCATGTCATGTTTCCAACATCTATCATGTTTCGAGTTTTGTCAAAGGGTGGATAATGTTAGAGTTCATCATGAGTTGGCCCCTCTTTTTGTGCTTCACCTACATGGAGGCCACTCTATCTTGGTCGGGGTCAACTTCACATTGACACCTGAAACTATCTCATTAGAAGTCGGCATACCAAATGTTGGAGAAGAGTGGCACAAGAAACAAAAGGTTGATAGGCAACATTATGGGCCTTATATTAAAGCTAGTTTCTTGAGGCAACTCCAAAGAGTATTTCCATTCAAATACTTGAAAGATGAATATGCTCCACTCATGAAATTGATCATGAAGCATTTCAGCTGTGAGGGGAGGTCCTCTCGTCTGTATGCCTATCACATTAGGTTTCTCATGCGCTTTACCAAGGTACAAATGATGAACATCCCATATTTCATTTGCAGGAACATAGAGAGGATGAACACCTTTATGTAGCACAAGACTCCTCAGCAGCAACTTAACAGTGTTTATCACTTTACTCTTATCCGGATTTTGGTGGATCATCAGTTGGGATTGCAGGGCATTACTTGGGATGAATTCATCTCCCATGACCTCTTCAGCACTTCACAGGTATTATCGGAGGTTTAGAATCAGATAGGTGGTCCTTCTCATCAGTATGAGCACCATGAGACCACTACTATGCCAGTATTCATCACATATCAAAGAGGCAGTAGGCATTTGTTTGTAGCAGCAAAGTGAGTGTTATCTCCACCCAGGGTGGAAGGGGCCTCACTTCTGACATCGGCCACATGGGTACAGGACAAGGGAAAGAGGCCCATGCATGACGAGGGGCCATCAAGTGAACAAGAGGCTGACTTCATCCTCATTCATGATGATGATGCAGATGTGGAGAGTGCCAAACTTAGGAGGACTATCCAGGAGCAGAAACGAATATCCAAGACTTGTCACTCAATTTGGAGAGGGCCAAATGGATTATCAGGTATTTGGAGCAGAGGAACAAACAAATTGAGGACCAGCATGAGATCATGGAGCTGCAAAACATCCGTGAGAATCGCCAAGCTGCCCAGCATAGGAGGATTGAGCTCACTCCATTAGAGCAAGAGATTAACAATGACCGTGAGTCTTGGCTCGAGCGCATCAACATCCACCTTGAGAGACTGCTAGAGAAGGCTGACAGGGACAAAACCATACTGAGGTGGATGATTTATCATTACAGGGCACGGAACATGAGTTCAAAGGCTCGGATAAGGAGTTTGAAGGCAAAAATGAGCAAAGAAACAAAAAGGCAAAAGAGGAAAAAAGAGCAAGATCGGCTTTGAATCTTGGCTAAAGCCTCAGTGGCCTAGCATAGCACCTCATAGAGCATCTCCAGCCCAAATTTCAAGAAATTTTGGGCAATTTTGGTCACATGGCAAATTTTTGGTCACAACACAGGTTTTTTCTCCCTGTGCGCGCGACGCTTAGGATTGGGAGCTCCAAATCACAAATGGCTTTCATTTTTGGATTCAACATGAAAAATCATGCCTTTTGGTGCATCGACAAGAAATTTGGGCATGATTTGAGTCCCCAAGAGGTCAAAAACACTCAAAAAATGACCTCTCTGCCCCTATTTTGACACACAGGAAGCAGTCTTGGGAGAATGAAGTTTTGGAGGGGAAAATGAGCACCAAATTCAGAAATTCCACTTGGGTTGAAAAGTAGACAGGCCAGGATTTCCAACAAGCACACTTGGGCATAATTTGGACTCCTACAGGTACCTCAAAACAACCTCCAAAGTGGCGTGGCGCATATAGATTTGGGCACAACACATATAGAGAAAAAGGCCAAATCTCTTCCGCTTCGCGACATTTCGATTCGCGAATTTCTCCAAGTGGGACCACTCATTTACAATACACTCTTTTCAGAACCTAAGGCAAAGTTTAAAGTATTTTCACTCAAGGTTGACTTCTATCCAAGTGGCAAAGGAAGGCGAGCGGTCACCCAAGCCATTTGTCATTTTTGTAACGCTGCACCTGTAACTAATGGTTGGATTTCCACTTCCACTTTGTAACGATTCAAAAAACTCCCCAACTCTTGGTCATTCTATTTCCTCATGCCATAGTCTATTTATTGTATGCAAACCATTTGAAAAGGGTTGGCTTGTAATTTCTAGGAGACTGTGGGAGAGAAACTCAGTTCTTCATTGTATATTTTGACAGAGGATTAATGAAAGGCAGTGGCTCTGTTTCATGAGATTCTTGTGGCATGAGTGTAGAAAATGTGTTCTATTTATGTTTCATATGTATTTCATTATGTTTCACAGTTCATTCATATTCATTTCAGTGAAATTTTCTAAGTAAGATAAGGTAGAATTCATGTTTATTGCTCTGCCTATGGGAAAGTTTCACGTTCTGTGTTCTTCTTTTGTTGAAAAGGATTCATGTGTCTATGCCCTTTTCGCCCTCCTAAACAATCTTTCCATTTCACATTATTTCAAATTCAATTGCTAGACTTTCCGCCTGTCTTGCCTCACGAAGTAATCTGTGCCTTTGTGTTAAATTCTCTGCTCATGCTGTCCGTTGGTCCCATATATCCTAGAAACTCAGTCATTTATACAAAATTGCTTCTTGTTTCCATAATTATTTACTAGCCTAAGATCAATATTTCACTGTAAGTCATCTCAGACCATTTCGTTTACTTATTCATTGAGCGTGACTCAGAGAGAGCCCTCTCTTGTTCTGGTAGGGCTAGCTACCAGATTGAGCATGGTTTGTGTTTACACTGAATTTTGCCTTCCTTCAGCCTAAGGTAGATTTAGGTGCTAACGATTCAAAGATAATGTTTATCCAAAAAGGCTATTGGTTGTGTATTATGTTTACTCATCCTGTGGCTTCTTACATCGTTCAGCTAAACAAAGAACCAATGAATTTGTTGATTGAGAAAGGATGGTAACAATTCTGCTTAGAAGCTTCTCATGTGAACATGATTCATTTCTTGGACTCGTGCATTTTCTTTGGAATTTCCTAATTAGAATTCAATGTATTGAACCATAAGCTGATATATTTCACTAGTGAAAAATATCTACTGAATAGTGAAATACATGTTGATTCAAGTTCTTATCCCATAGAAAATGAGTTGTCTGGAAGCATTATTGTATACATATGGAAAAAGGAGGGTGCATTTATAGATATGATCAATAATGTCAAACTCATTTCAAGTGCTAATGGACCAAGCAACATTTTTGTATATCAATACACTCACTGGGCCAATCTTGAAGATGAAATGGTATTTGTTTTGAGAGATAAAAGGAATGCTAGTGAGAAAAATAGTTTTGAAAAGGCCTTGTTTTATCCAAGAAGTCAGTACATTTCTGTTAAAACTGATGGGTGCCAACCTATTATTCCTTCTTTTGTGGGGTTCCTAGGAAAGTACATTTAGGGTCAGTGCTAGCAACAATCCCATGTGTTGGCATTAAAATAATTTCTCAAAATGATAGCAGCAATGGTCTTCTTAAAAGGGTGACTTGGTTCTTCAAACTTCGACAGGATCAGATAGTCTATTTTTGGGTGGTCCTTTGTATGATGATACTAAGTGCTATGTTGAAGCTTCCAAGGGATACCATTTAAAATCACTTTCATAGGACCCCTTTTGAAGCTTATCTATATTCTCATCCAATTTGATTAGACGCCCCACTCGACTAGCCAAACCATAAATAATATTTCAGTGTCATTAGTTGACCTTCTGTGCACTCCCTGCATTTGTGGTCCTTGGTAGAGGAATCACTGAATTTGCATCAAACAACTGCTAGATATGGACAAAACCTCTTCAATCACATTGCTTCAAACTACGACCATGTAAGTTTGGATTTTACTATTACTTTCAATGCTTTACAATGAAACTAGTGTAAATACAGGTTGTATGTGGATAAAACATAAACCGTTGTAAATGCAGGTTGTCTTATATGTGATGTAGGGGCATACATGATAAAATATTTGAGAGTGGATGGGATACTGTTTCAAGAGCTTTCATGCTCTATATTGAGACTTAATATGCAATGTGGAAGTAATTTGACCGTACTGGAAATGGACTCATATGGCGATAATGCATACAATTTCTTTGTGGACATATTGATTGAGATGATGGGGAGATTTAAATCATTAAAGGAGCTGGTCATATGTGTTGTGCCTTTTCTTAAACAAATATGTGTCTTCTTAATTTTTTGTTCAAGAGGCTTCCTAATCTCCGATGTTTGTTAATGGGTGACAAATTTATCTTGGTAAAAACAAAATTTGTGCTTTTCTTTTACATGTGCAATGAACAACATGTTTCAATGTTTAAGAATGTATGTATTTTCTACTTAGTTTTCAGGTATAGCATAAACACAAATTTATATAAAGCATATATTGATGTAGCTTAGGTTGACTATTATGTTTTGGTTCATTATTATGTCCTATTTGCAGATTCAATATATCCAATAGATATGCAACAAAACCAAGTAATGACTTTGTTTCATATATATTCCTTAAAGAAAATCTACACTACCTAAATAAAAAAAAAATTAACCTGCTATAAGATGTGAAAAGACCATAAAACTATTCCATGGTTTTCTTCCATGATGTTCATAATGAATACTTATGTCTTTTACCTCATACATGAGTGAAGAATTGGCTTATTTTGGTTTTGAAATGCAATTTAGGAACTTTCAAAATATCTCATACCTTGATGTCTCAAATCCCCAATCTCTCATCTCCATATGTACAGGTTTATGTAGACATAACTGAATTTCATGATATGGAAATCAATGTATTAGGTTGCTTTCTTCAGAGCACCCTTGCTCTAGAGATGATAGAACTTCATTTAATTGATTACTTGAATTATGATGATCCACGACATGTAAAGTTTTTGGAGGAAGTGATGTATTTGAATAGAGTTTCAAAGCAAGCAAGGATATTGGTATGAGAATCTTCTTTTTAAATACACACTTCAAAATCTTTAAACCATTGACTAGTGAAAAGGCTTTCAGACTTCATTTTCTTTTTCTTTTTTCTTTACAGAAGGGTATGACTAATGTAGGTTGTATGTGGATACAAGGATGAATTCTATTGTGGATACGAGGATGTGGACACTAGTGGAATGACCTGCTTGGTCTTGGGAAACATCGAGTATGGAAGTAGATGACAATCTCATGGAGTGGGTATGCGACATTTTGCCCCATTTTCATTTTGTTTATCATTCGTTGTTTGTGCTGGTTCTAATAGTCATTTTAATTATTTATCTTTTTGTCATTTATATCATTAACATTCCATGTTTCCTAGGAAATGTAACATCTTCAGTTACTTTAGATGAACAAGTTATAGGATTAGGATGTTCCCAAAGAGTTTTGAGCATTTGTCCAATGTGCCTTGTCGATTTTGGATTTTCATTGTAGTTTATCGCTTTAATTGTTATCTGGTTTGACATTTGATTGACAACAAAATTCCATGCTTTTATAAATTATTTGTATGTTAATTTTTAAAAGTATTTAAGAAATTTGTCTTCAGTAGCCACACTTCAAACAATGGATTTCACATTACTAGGTTTAAGGTTTGGGTTATGTATTTGGTTAAAATTTCCCAAGATTTATATCATATCTCAAGTGTCAAGTTTCGATTATTTATTTGGTCAAAATTTCCCAAGATTTATATCATATCTCAACCTTTTAAAATTCATGCATTCATGCCATTCAAATGTAACACATCACGACAAGGGTGAGCCCTGTTAAGCTCACCAACTTTGTTACCATGCTTCATGAATCATAATTCAAATGGACTCTGAATTTGGTTCTTTTCCTTAACTAAACAGTATTAAGAAAAATCCTCTCATTCAAACTCAACCCCAAGTCATACTCAAAATTTTGACATGTGAATAACATTGGCTCGATAGCAAGTTTGACACCCAAGTCCTTGCAAGTCAGACAAGATTGTCCATTTAAAAAAAAAATGATCATATCCTTAAATTGTTATCCCTTGGACTCCTTCATTAAAGAAAATATCATTTTATGATATTGATAATTGGTTTATCAAAATGTGGATGGGGCGAAATATGAGTTAAGGAGTAGAGAAATAAAATTTCCTTGACATTGCCTAGAATATTTTGAACTTTTGGGGGCACATCACATGACACTACCATCACGACACCATCATTTTTTGGTAAAGCTCCACTGCAAGAGGCATCCATTCATTCACATTCCTCAACCCATGACCGTAAAGATGATCCTTCCTGAACATTTTTCCTAGATGATGATAATGATATATAGTCCTTATCATCATAAAATATGGATTTTCTTTCTTCACCCATGCTCCACATTACCCCTCCCAATTGTATATAAGCATTAGTTTCTCTTGCATGCTTCCCTCCGATTGCAAAGTTATACCCATACCTAAAATACTCATCTTGATCTTGGTTCTTATGCTTCTCTTCTTCTTCTAAACTAAGCAATCAGAAAAGCATTACCTCCCTACCACCACAAATAGATAAATAATTTTTCCTACACTATCTTTCAAGCTCCACAAGAGGAATACTAAACAATTCTTGAGTTGTTTCTCCCTCTCCAATCACCATAGAAATGTATTGATTTGGACCAGATCCATCTGTTATGTCTGTAAGATTGGATTCAAAACTATCAAGGTCCTTCAATGGTGGGGCATCTCCACATATTGAATGAAAGGGAGGGAGACCTAAATTTCCAAACTGAAGAAAGGTAACTCTCTGTCCATTCACATAAGAATATAAAAGGAGAAACAAGTCTAACCAAACCTGGAGAACTTTCATCACTCTCTCCTGCAAAGATGCCATAATATAAATGTAAAAAAATTCAAAAAAACATCCACACAGTCATTACACTAATTATGATATTTTCTTTTAAGATTAAAAATTACTAGTTGCCTTGCTAATTGATGACCAAAAAGGGGCTTGATCTTAATACATGATCTATTTTCATCATTAGTATCCTCAACATGTTCTATTATTTAGAATGAGATTTTGTGAATTGGAAGGCGTGTTTTTCCACATTTCTATTTTATATCCTACACAATTGGAATCCTGCTACATTTGGCCTCTTCTTCCCTAGGCTACATGTGTTAAAGAGGGTGCAAAACAATAATGATGTGTTCTTTTTCCATAAGTTATTCTCACTTTTTGGATGAATTCTGTGGAAATTTTATTCATGCCAATTATGTGGCAGGACATAATGTTCCATTATTTCTTTTTATCATCTCTTGTTTATGAGTTAGCAAGCTTCTATTATACTAGTTCATTACAACTATGTCATGTAAAGATCAATTTGAGTGGGTTTTAAATTTGATTTCCACTATAGTCAACAACTAAATATATAAGTTTTCTGTTAGGTTGAATGGTAGGACAACACACTTTGATTTCCACTAGTGCTCTCTTTTTCAATACTATCACAAGTGCAAAAATACAAACTCACTTTTCTTTCTACCTGGATAAGAAAATGATGAAAACTTTGTATTTTGTAGTGACAAGGATAACTATGTATTGAAGCTATACCTTGAGCCCTTCAATTCATCCTTTCCTTACCCAGCACGACCATCTCCTATTGGTAACAGAGTTCGATTTCTGAACCAACATTTGTCTTCAATACTATTTCATGATAAAGAAAGAACACAACCATTGTTGGATTTCCTTCGAGCACACAAATACCAAATCCATGTCATTTTTCTTTCGTTGGTTAATATATTGCATCATTGTGTTTGATAGTTAATTCATTATTATTATATGCCAATAAATATCTATCAAATAGCAGAGAAGGATGACTTGGCTGTTTTAGAGATATATAATATGAATTAATTAAACATTCACAGGGTTATTTCGATTCTCATCTTTCTATTTCACTTCTTTAGAGAAAACTATATATTCAAATACCAACTCAACACAAACCAAACTAAAATAGAGAATCCTAGTTATGAAGATGTTTCTGTCTCCATACCTTATAATGACATCATTGTTTTGAATTATACTTGAATTTCACTGATAATAACCTGGATTTATATATTTCTTTTAGCACCAAATTGAAATCATGGTAAAAATATGAATATCCCATTAAATATGACCTAAATATGATTCAAAGAATATCACCTTTTGTTTGACCATGTGGCAGAGTAATTTCTAAGGTGTGAGATTTTATTAGAGACATTGTTTGTTTATTTGTTTCGATTAGAAAATGGTTTTCTCATGCTTTTATGTGACTTTCAATTTATCATATCTAGCATGTTGAGAAATGGGAAAGAATAATGTGTGACATTTATCTTACAGAAATTGATGTTGAATGAAAGGATAAAGAGTTTAACCAAGCTAGAATCTGCTTTGGTAAAGGTAGAGGGACATCTTAAAAAGTTACCTAAGAATATACCATATACATAGTTTGAACATAAGTAATATATGGCTTCTTTGTTTACATATATGTTCTTTCTTTTATCCAAGATATCACAACAAGACAAATATTGATATTGTAGAAATTATTAGAGGACCTCATTGAGGTCAATTTTTCTAATGTTCTACTTGATCGATACGTTATCATGACGGGAAGGCTTTAAATACAAATTAATATGTTACCAAAACAGATTATATTCAAATTTTATACATATAAAAGATAAAAACAAATGTCAATTCCTTCATTTGATTTTTACTTGACTCTGGTGTGGGCAGGTTACATGAAATGTGATTGGAAAAAGGATGGGGAGACAATATAGAGATCATGTCTTGGATATGATTCATTTGTTGTTGGAGATCCTTTAGGCACTTCAGCCATCGACTGTGGAAATGTTTCTAGTAAGTATTCCTATGGTTTTTAATGTTGTGATTCTTTCACCTCATGGTTATTTTGGGCAAGCAAATTTTTTAGCAATGCATGATAAGATATTGATGGATAGGTAAACAGCTTCTTTATAATTGCATTGTCCATTCCATGATATCCTCTCTTTATTGTTTGATTTTATTTTAAACATTTATTTTTATTTTTCTTTGTATTTTAACTATGAAATTGAAAGTACTTGGTATTATGTCTGTTTAAACAACAACCAAAGCTTGAATATGAAATTAATATTACACGATATTGATTGAAATCATTTTAACTGTTTTGTATTGAAATATTTTCATGATCATCAGAAAATTTTACTTCCATGTTGTTATTTGAGAAAATGTTGTTTATATACTTAACCAAGTTCATGCATTAGACAACAAATTGTTGTTGCGAATAAAATGACAAGGATTAGACATCACACCTCAAATTATTTGTTTTAACAAGTTATTTACAGCTTGAGATTTTTAGCATGTAACTTAGTTGGCATAATTGTGCCTAAGCTTTCTTTGAAGGTTGAATACTAAGTTACTAAGGTGTTGTTTTCTATGGTGACTTTAATTTTTTATACAAGTCATCTGCCCACATAGTGGCCACTATCGCTCAACTGAAGAAAAGTTGTTCGAGTTTCTTGCTCTTATGGGGAAGAATGGCTTTAACATTGTTGATGTTGAGGTATATGTAATATAAATCCTTTATAGTCTACTTTCATTTATATTCTAGGATTCATCGTGTTTCATGTCTTACACTCTGCATTCTAGGTTCTTTTGTTTTTAGAAAAGGAACTCAGTATTGATGGTAAGTAGCAAGATTTGAAGAAAGAGGAGAACACCAGCACTAGAGCAATAAATGCAAAAAGAGAGAGAAGAGAAACAGTCTAGTGGTACCCTTCAAGCCAATATCCCGCATAAGACACACACATAGAGACTGATGTTCAAGTCTTCATAGTTGGTGAATCCACCTGCAATGACTTGATAGCATAATGATAATATTTTATAGTGATGAAACAACAATTCATGTGTAAATTGTAGTCCAGCCAATGTTAAGTTGGAAACTCATATTGTAATACTAGACATTTCATATAATATAATTTTTGTGGTTGAAATTATTTATAGTTGCACTAGATATTGTTTAGTATTTTAACTAACATATGTAATTTTGAATTTTCATATTAGATGAACCAATTCACATTGTATAATGTTTTTTTAATTTAGTCACAAAATCATACTAATTAATCTATGTTGATTAATAATGAACACATAAAATCAATATAAACCCACTAAATTAGTAGTTTATATTGATTAATCATGAACACAAATAAAATGAATATATGACTAAATTAGTTGTTTATTATGATTATTAACGATAATAAATAAAATGAATATAAACCACTAAATTATTCATTTATATAATGAATATGAAACTACCAAAAAAATATAAATGACTACTGCAAATGATTAATTTTTCATTACAAATGATATCTAATTTTTTGCATATATACGACTATTAGTAGCTAATTGACAGTATCTTATAACACGACAAAAATTTAGTCATATTTCTTTGGTCATTAATTGGTTTTAAACAATGATTAAAATTTGCATACATATGAATATTAGTAGCTAATTTGCAGTATCTTATAACCCGACCAATATTTTGGTCATATTTCTTTGGTCATTAATTGGCTTTCTCAGATGATCATATAGTAATATATTTTGTCATTAATTGTGGCAACTAATGACTAAATCAATAACTAAATTAATGACAAAATTTATGACTAAATATACTGCTAGATGATAAAATTGAGACAATCAATTAATGACTAAGCTAAAAACGACTAAAAGTTGGTCGTGTTATAAGATATTTAAATTAGCTACTATTGGTCACCGACTAAAAAATAGTCATTTATATGCAAATTTTAGTCATTGTTTTAGTAACTAATTAACCATTTTGTACTAGTGTATCATTGAGATTGTCAAGCTAGATAGTTAATATTCTAGAGTATCTAAAAATAAATAGTGGCAATGGGAGAAGCCATGATTTCCATAATAGAATATGTTTTAGAAAGAGAAACCAATTAGGGTAACCATAAAGTATCCAATAATCTTATGGTTGAGCCAAGGTATGCGACTCAACATGTGTTGAAGTACCATCATGGTACAATTGGTTATGGCATAACTAGTTATGGTTTGAGATATGTCTCAAACAATGAAGTATAACTACAAGGATATAAAAATTCATATTGGGAAGGAAGTGCATAAGAAAGAAAGATTTCATCAAGTTATTTATTTCATTTGGCCTTTATTATGATTTATTGGATGAGTGGGAAACAAATATCTGCCACACTCAATACTGTAGAGGCTGAGTATATTACAACTTGGTTTGTGAGTTGTGAAGAAATATGGATTCAAGAACTACTTGCAGGATTGGTCGATCAGGTGCAGAAGATGACCATGATGGCAAGTCTAAGCACATATCAAGAGATGATATAGAAGGGATCAGTAAGGCTCACAAAGCCTCTATCTTAGGGTGAAGTTTGTACATTTCAGGAACAAGATTGAGAAGTTTGTATCTTTAGGAAAAATCTTGAGAAGTTCGTATACTTCAAGGAAAAGTCAGAGTGGTTGAAAATAATTTCCTTGTTTAGAGGGAATGGTGATGTTGTTGGCTTCAAGGGGAAGACATTTTACCTTGGTCAGAATATAGATACTTCAAAGTATTGACCAGGGGCCACAAAATTTGGCTATGCAGAATGTCCTAGAGCATCAAGGTAATCATGGTAATAGCCTAGGGTTTAACCATAGGTCACAAGTGTTGACCAGGTTCCAAGTGACGACGTGGATAATTGATGAATTGCTTCAAGATGCTTTCAACAACCAGTGGATTGACACATCAACATAGTTATCTGATTTAGGGGTAATCATTATCTCGGGACAAGTATGTTGACTAGGATTAGGGAGGATGGTCCATAGAGTAAAATCATTCTTCCTATGTTAAGTATGTTGACAAGAATTGGGAAGAATGGTCATAGAGGCCTAGATTCATTAAATTGAGTGACTGCCTTTTAGCATCATGCTCAAACACTCTAGATAAGTTGAGTGAGCACATTTAGCATTAGACCTATAATTACTCATGAAGAGTGAGACATTTGGAGATTCATCATGAGTCAAATATATTGACTAAGATGGTGGTGAACCAAGAGTAGTCTATACACCTCATGTCAGAGGGACTAGAATTATGGTGACTAGTTGATGCTAATGATAAGCCACATGTCAATAGTACCAATTAGGATTATGTTGCACCATTGGTCAGAGGTAGTGCCCAAAATTATGGTAACTAGTTGATTTCATTGATTTACCATGAGTCCAATTTTTTGACCATGTAATTAAATGATGCCAATGTTGATGTTTTTTCTGAATGTGGGTTTTCCCAGGGTAAAATTATTATGTTTCTTATTTGGTTGGCTCTTTATGATCCTACTGTATTTTGTTTTTATTGTTGAGATATTATGTGTAATTTATTTATGATGAATGTGAACGCAAGAAAATATTAACCTAAGAAATCATAAGAAGTAATTATTATTTTAGAATATCCTTGAAAAAACAACATGCCCTTCATCTTTCCAACTATCACATTAAAGGAATTATTAATTTAAAGTATGTATTTTCCTCTTAAGGAATTATAATTTGTTAGTTATCCCATTTCTTTAGCTCTAGCATTTTTATTAATAAAAATAAACATTACATCATATAATATAGTTTGATATCATAGCATCAATGTTGACACCCCAACATTAGATGTTCTTAATTACATTACAAATTTTGGGGTAATGAAAGGGTTTCACAATATGCAAGTGGATAGTGCTATGATACCTAATTGGGTGACATTAATGATAGATAAGAGTCTTGAAGAACAATATTTAATCAGGCATATTATATAGTATGATAGGGAAGAAAGAAAATTTCAAATTGAGAAAGTTCATGTCAAAAATAAAAATAAAAATAAAAGTGACGAAGAAATGGTGATCAAAGATAGATGTTTCATGGGTTGAACCTAGAGGACTCTAAACTAAACATGAGTACAAGAGACACTCTTTCCCACTCTGTTTCATACCGAGAGTTAGAGAATATAAGATTCAAGAGGAATATAAATGAATTTGACGAGGCTTTAAACCATAGACCTCTATTTACAACTCCATTAGCCATAGCCACTCCTAATAAAACACCCCAAACTACACCCAATACATCTATAAAGACAAATAAAACAATTGAGTCACTCAGTGGTGTAAAAATGTATGTCGGATGCTTAGGATGTCACTCTAGATTTAAGAAATATCTTACATGGGATTTCTTGTTTTACCACATAATTGAATAAATATTTAAAACAAGATTGAAATTTTCTAAAAGTTATTTAAAGAAATTTATGGCAAGGTTTCAAGTTCGAATGACTTTTAGAGAAGTCAACAAGGGTTTTCATTGAGCCATAGAATAAAGTAAATAAAAGTGGTTATATGCTAGGATACAAGTACTATAAGAGTCTATTGCTAGCTATGTTAAGATTAATGATGGAAACAATATTATTTTTTGTAAAGCGATTAAACTTGTAGAGGAACTTGAAGGGCCACAATTAATAAGAGATTCCCTATTAATACCTAAATATCATTTATAATAAAATTTGAGTGTACTAAGAACATCATGGGATGGTGAATTTGATAATATCATTGATTTTCCAGATGAAGGGATTATATTAATAAAAAAGATGACGTCCAAAATTGTTACAATTTTTTTGAGAACCAAAAAGACCAAAATTCCTTAAGGATTTAGGATAGAACACACAGGATCATCCTAAATCCTTACTACAAAAATCCTGAATACAAGAAATTTGTGCCCAATCCAACTTAAAACTTCCCAAAAGGCCCAAAAAATCCAAATATATTTGCAACCCATTTTCAACTTTGAATCCTTTAAGCTTTGAATGACTTCTTGTAATCCTTAGAGAGTTTCCTTTCTTCTAAATTTTTCCCAGTTGGGTCCAACCCAATTTTTGTGAAGAATCTAACATTCCACCATCTTTTGAGTTACCATTACTTGGAGCTTCATTATTTTGACCCAAAGAAGGACCTTCCACTTCTATTTGATTAGCCTAAGTGGGAGACTTTTTAGTTTTTATTTCTAGAGAAGCACATTCTGAGGATTTGAACTTTGGATTAATGTTCTAAGTGTTCATTATTATCATTAACAAAAGTAACTGACTACATTTTAATCTCTTCTCTAGGAAAATCAATGAGATATATACTCAAACATTGGAATACTAATAGAGAGATCATTACATCAATTATCCCTTTGCAAATTTTGTGAATATATTTTTATTTTTGAAGAAAATTCCCTTCTTTCTTCCTAGTGTTTGACAATTCCCTTTTTAGTTTTTATTTCTAGAGAAGCACATTCTGAGGATTTGAACTTTGGATTAATGTTCTAAGTGTTCATTATTATCATTAGCAAAAGTAACTGACTACATTTTAATCTCTTCTCTTCGAAAATCAATGAGATATATACTCAAACATTTAAATACTAATAGAGAGATCATTACATCCATTATCCCTTTGCAAATTTTGTGAATATATTTTTATTTTTGAAGAAATTTCCCTTATTTCTTCCCAGTGTTTGACAATCCAACTTCATTAGGTATTTTTTCTAGTTGTAAAGTCAATCCCTGACTACATTTCTCTATTCTTCTAGGTTATTATACTATTTTATTTGGTCCACAACAGATTGATCCTAGTTTGTTTAGAATTAACATATTTCTTTTATCATTTAAATATCAATAACATTGTGTGGTGCGATAAGCACACACTTTATTTGAGCTTAAAATTCAAATTGCAATATTTGTAATTCTCGTAGAGAGTTGTTTCAAGAGTTCATGTCATTTGTGGTTTCAAAGAATGTTATAAATAATGATATCTAGTGAATGTTCTCACATGCATATTATGGTTCTAAATCAATGAAATCATTTAAATCTCTCTGAAATATCTTGGTCATCATTTTTATTTTTTTGTCTATTTATATTGTTTCAAATATGTTTCTCTCATGGGTATAGATGGATGCAATGTAATGAGTTAGGCTAGGTATTTATGATTTTGAGGATTTCATTTTTCTCAATTGCATTTTCATTTCTTTTAAACCACTCAGTCCACTCATAGATGTATAATCTTGAGCATTGTATTTATTTATATGAGAAAATACATTTAAAACGAATGTGTGAAATAGGAGGACCGCATCTATAGAAATGTAGAGGGAATATGAAAAATTCCCTAGGAGGTTGACCTTGTCCCTAACAAGAAAGGAAATAAGCAAAAGTGTCATTTTCAATTAATTATAGAGCTATAGATATTTCTTGAACATTAAACAACTATAAAGCACCCAAATCTTGTAGTAAGTAATGATTCTAACCATTGTAAACATATTGCATAACTAATTAATCATAGATTTAGTAAAACTATTGTTCCTTTTAAGTTTTTTATTGCATTATATTGAAAAAAAATAATAGAACACCACTAATTCATTGATCCCTCGAGCAGGGTCACTACATATTTACAACTCTGTTAAGATACTTTCTTGATAAAGGAGATTTCCTATCTCATTTTTTTGGGTTTAAATTTTTGTATATGCTCTAGCAAAATTGAAATATAGTCTAAAATTGGACTTGAAATTATATAAGTCCAAAAATATAAATGCAAAAACAATCTAATGTAGGAACTAGAAAGGAGATTTAATTTATTTTTGAAAATAAATTACAAAACAAAAAATGTGAAATGAAGCTATTAGAAAATAAGTTTTGTTACTACAAAATACGGGCTTAAGAAGATAGACCTACAAATAGACATATAAAGAGAGCAAGGGGGCATATTCAAACCAAATAATGAATGTGCATTTTTTTTTGCAAATTTAGTTTAACAAATATTTGGGTTAAACAATCTTAATTAGATTCCAAATTTAGTGGGCTTACAAGAATTTGGATGCATTAACTAGCACCAAATTCGTTTTTTTCTTTATATGTGAAATAAAATGTTAAATAAACCTACCTCATAAATATTATTGATAGATTGCTTGAAGAAGGATTGGGCTAAAAGGGAGAGTTTTCAACCAATGAGGTATCAATTATTATAATTTGTTTTTGTTTGGGTGCAAAATAAAACGAGGAAACAATTACATGCAAATTTTCATAGAACATTCGAAGAACCAATGGTCAAAAGAAATATAGTTTTTAATTGAACAAAGATTAACTGTTAAATTTGAAAGATTTTTCAATGGGAATTAAAACTCTATGTGTGCTTTTGAAGAGTTACAGATGAAAGGAAAATGAGAATTCTACTCCATTTGCACTAATTATTGTGTTTAGTGTCGTACAAACGTAAAGGGGAAATGAAATGAAAATAGCTCTATGCCTAGTACTAAAACAACTAAAAATGGCTAGCATAAGATACAAAAAATGTTAGTAACTAGCTCTAAATCTATTCAAGAAATCAAAATATATGGTTATAACAATTGAAATATAAGTAAAATTTTAATATATGTATTCAGCTTCAATTTAGGTTAACAAATTAACCAACCTACTAACCCTGTATTCTTACCAAATGCACACAAAATTTAGTTATAAATAGTTTTAGAAAACTAATGAAATACGTGTACATTGAATGAGTAGATAATTTCCTAAAGTTCCTCCAATGTCCCCAAGCTTCATTGAAAAATATGCCATTCTTATTATAAAAAATGAATTTTATTTATATGCACAAGAGGATATTTGATTAATTATTAACATTAAGGTTAATTGGCGAGTGAATTAAAACCCCTACAAATCTTATCAAAAGCATGGAAGAATACATTGAAAAATAGGTTGTGGGAGGGGGGAGAGGGTTTTGGGGTGTTGTGATGGGTATATATGGTTGATGCTAATATTGGAGAGAAAAAAACATCCCAAGGACTTGCACCACCAAGCCAACTTTCTAATTGGAAAATATTTTTGTGTGTGTAATGCCTCATAGATATCTTCATCTGACAATCATTATGTGTGAGTTATTATTCAGAACATACCCCCAGTGAGATTGTTAACATATACACGCAATTGAGAAGCACACTATTAATGTGTAATAATTTGGAGGGTTAATTGAGAAGGGACATGAATGTGTTAAGGCTCAAGTGATAGTTGTCGATAATAATTGAATCAAAACAGAAGAGATTGAGGAATGGGTGGCCCTATGAATTTATACATACATATATACATACATAAAGTGATGTAGGAGCATCATTTCAATTTGTATTATCTAGGTCTTGTAATAATTCTAGAGGTTTCTAGTGTGTCTATGAAGAGATGGGTTGGTTTCTTTCATTGCCATATAATGTAACCAAAATTTATTGTTTCGTCATATAGCTAAGGCATTATGGGAATTTTAAGATGTAAAATGGGCCTCATAAGGAAAATAATAAAATAATAGCTCAAAGTTATGAATTTTTAAAGGAAAAGAAAGAAAATTGCTTTTTAATTATATTTTTAGCTTATCTCTTTATAGATTTGCACTTGTTGGATGCACCATTGTTTTGATTCTGCATCCAATGATCACCCACTTTGCATAATTTTGAGTAAACCCACATATTTGTTTTTGAAAAAGGACATTTCTTTCATGTATTTTCTATATTTTTGTGTGAGTCTACTCAAAAGTATGTAAAATGGGTAATATTTGGATGCATAATTTAATTACACATATAATGGGTTGCCACACTTGAAATTTGATTAAACTTATAAGGAGATAAGCTGAAAATACAATTAAAAAAAGTTGCTTTCAATTTTTCCCTCCAAAATATTTACCTCAGGGGATGATATCATCATATTGAATCTTACTGGTTATTTTAAAGTTGGGGTTTTTATTACATTATCTGTTTTGAGGTCCAATTTTACCTCAAAATTTCCCTAATGGAATTAAAGTGATTTTAAGGATAAAATAATTTATTTACATTTAGAGGATATTGACCAATCTTTTCAGATTTGAGTCATTTATTCGAGAAGATGCATACACAGATATGTTCTAGTGTGCAAATGCACTCATAAGTCAGAGAGTTAGAGTTAGAAAGTTAGTGAGAAAGGGACTTGTGTAGAGAGAGATATATGTAAGGAGAATAAAGGCTTGAATCAAACAAAAAGGCTACAAACCCAATTCAATGTGTAAATTCTCAACTCAATTGTGCTTGAATTTTTGTATATTTTTCTGGAAACTTCTTGTGTCTGGCTATCTTTGAAATTCCCCGTAGATGTGCGTAAAACTGATAAATTGACAAGTAGAAAATAAAGGTGAGAGTATTTATTGTAAATTGTAAATAAAGTGAATCAATTTGCAACATAACTTGAGGAACAAGTGACTAAAGCTATAGACTTTATAAAAGTTGAAATATCTAGAATAAGTTAAATTTCCAAATATCTTTTCATTCTAACATCCAACAGATAAAAAAAATCCTAGATCCACACATAAATTAGGAGTTAATTGGAATTTTTCACTTTTTGATATCAATAAATATATATCCTCAAGGAAAGGTCACACCCAACGTCTAAACCTTTTCATAAAGAACCTATTGATGGTGTTGGAAATCCATCAACCAAGGGGATCTCCCCAATATGAAGTCCTAACTAGACCTCACACCATTTGGTGTATGAGTCTCATCTGGTATAAAGGCTTAACTACCGAATCCTCAAAAATCTTCCTTGTCTTTAGTTGTCAGCATGGGAGAGTGATGCAATGGGATCTTTGAACAACAAGGTAAGTGTGCCTGGTGAGTGCGCAACACAATTGTGTCAACGTTCTCTTATTGCAAAATAGGGATTAAAAGTGAGCCTCTAAGTGAGAGGTAATAGTAACACCTAGGAAGAGACACACGTGGACCAGGAAGCTCTACCCAGCATCTAGTGAAATAGTCCACAGTGGATGCAGCAAATGTTAAAACCAAAGTATAGGGAAAGTTCCAACCATGGTCCAACCGAATAGTCCACAATGGCTGTGACAGTAGTTATAACCAATGAGCAAGAAATTTACGTCTACTATCATGTGGAGTAGTCCACAAGGATGAGACAACAATTATAACCAATACAACACATTCTCAACAAGGTAAGCACTAAAACAACCAAAATAGTTCAACTATCTTAGTACATGTGAAACAAACATGAATTACAAATGCTCAAATATTAGTCTTACAAACATCCATAATTCATGCATGGAAACGTGTTGGCCTAAACAGGCTTTTGTATTAAGTAAAATTTCCAAGACGCATATTTACATCATACATCACTAGCCCCAATAGTGGGACACTGGAGCCACTCCTTACTCCTCAAAGAACTGACTAAACCAATGTATGATTTATGGGAGGATCTAAGGTGAAAAATTCCTTTGCTCATAAAATGAAGGGGTATATATAACCAAGGGGTTGTTGGGACAGGGTCCCCTCGGGTCAATTTTGTAAACATTTTTGTTATTATTAAGTCTCCACATTTTGAGGAGGGGAGTGCACAGGTTGATAAGAGTCAAAGGGTCTTTAGGAAGATCAAAGCCCCTTAGTTATTAGGAGTTAAGTTGTTTTTTGACCCACCCATGGTTCGCAGACCATGGTATTATAATAGAAGATGATATAAAAAGGAGATATAGAGAGTCATAAGGGATATCTAAGTAAGTGAAGATGTGAATGATCTAAGTAAGAAGTCTATTTTCTGTACTTAAGTGAAGGGAAAGGGTCCTACAGCTGTGTGCGTGAAGACCTTGCTAATTCTGTAATTGAGTGTGCAGGCCCCTACAACTATGTGCGTAGGGTAGAAAGAGTCTGTAATAGAATATCTGAGCATAATAACAACTATTTTGACACATTATCTATGTATTTGTGTGTTATTCTTTACTTGTGAAATTACTGCATGTTCACTCTGTTTACTACAATTATCCTGAAAAGTACTTAATAGATGTGCAAAAGTGATAGATCTAGTAGTTTACTTGATGTTGTGAAGGCTTAGAGAAATCGACATAGAGTTAGAATCTGTTTTCTACTAGTTACTGTAATTTCTGGGTTTCAAGGATTAGGGTTCGTGAAGGATGGAATAAAGCCCTAAAAGTAATAAAGACACATCACATAGTCCTTTGGATGCAGAAACGTGGTTCTAGCATCCCCCAATATTGCCTCGGGTGAGACTGCAGTCTGCGCTACGTGGGTTGTTGCCGAAAGGGTAGATAATGTAGGGTTTTGTTGGTTAGCACAAATAAATATGAAGTTGGTTCCAAGCCCCCTTAAGCCAACAAATGGTTCTTTTGTCGAGACCAGGATTTATCTGAGGAATGTGTGATGTGGCATAAGTGGATACCAATGAAGAAAGCGATCGAGAAGTGGATAGATTAGAAGTTGCACGAGTTTGAAGCCCGGGAAAATAGGAATCCATGCCCGTCGAAGGAAGAGTGGTTGAATAGATACATGTATATAGAAGAACATGAAATTTTCTTCTTGTATTTTCCAGGTGAGTTGTACGAGTGGTTGGATAAATTATAGGAGTAAAGGTACGGGGGAGTTGGATAACCCTATTGTATGGACTACAGAACTAGTAAGGCACCTAGAAGGTTTAGAAAACAAGATCGTGAGGGCTATTGATTATTGGATCGATAGTATTTTTGTTGGATTCATTACTCAATTCATGATTAACACATATGTCAGTTATAGGGAAGTTAAACGCTAGTTTTTCAAAGGACCCAGAGGTAAGTATCTGAAGTCCCTGAAAACTTGGATTAAATTGCTATAGTGTGAGAAACAGGTTATGCCATTGAATTAATGTTTAGACAAGACTTAATGGGAACTACGTGAAGTGGAAAGCCATTCAGAGACGATCTAGATTCAAGTGCTAAGTATAGTCCCTTCTTGGGACCGTCTGATAGTCCCTTCTTGGGACCGTCTGATAGTGATGAAGAGCGTAGTAGTCTGAAGATGCCTCAAGGTGCACCATAGACAGTAAATCAGAGTATATCGAGAATACCACATGCATCCACTCCACCTTTGCCATCACCTCCACCTCACACACCTACACCTTTGCCTCCACCTCCACCTCCACTATTAATATGGCAAATTCTATGAAGATGCCCATATTCAAGGGTCTGGGGATAGAAGGCCTTGAATAATTTTGGTTTGTAGTAGATGTTATGTGGAAGTCACAACAAATAAAAAATGATGACCTAAAGAAAGCACCACTGGTCATAACCTTACAAGATAGGGCACTGAGTTGGTATATTAAGTATTGTACGAGTCATCTAGCTGCGACACTAAAAGATACAAAGGATGCATTGAATAATTAATTCAAGAAGCCTAAGTCACAAGCCCAGTCAGTAACAAAGGTCAAAGAGATCAAACAGAAGGTGAATGACTTTGCATGGGATTTTGATCAAAGGTTGAAATGTCTTCTACAACAGGATAATATGCAGATCACAAATGAACAACAAAAGGATTGGTATATTGCTTCGCTATTACCTCATTTGAGATTGCCACTATCAAAGTAAAAGATTGGGATGTAGGCTGAGGCACTAGAGATTGCTATGAAGTTGGAGGCCTCACCTATCCAGGATATGAATTTAAGAGTGCAAAAGATTTTGTTACAGTTGGATAGCCTGCATATGGAATTGCAAAATCTCAAAAAGGGAAAAAAAAGTCCATAATGAGACCCATGTGGAAGTAAGGTGTCTAAAATGTAAAGGTCATGGTCACAACAAGGATCATTGCCCGGTGTATCATAATTATCTAGTTGGGGGAGGTCCTGTCCCCCTGAATCCAAAGAGTACCACTGGGATGAGCACTGATGTAGTTCCATGGTGCGCTATATGTTAGATCATGGGAAAACATACGACAGAAAACTATCATCTACTGCAGAATCTTGTACAGACTCCCTAACAATTGTTTTGTAATTTTTGTAAATCTATAGTTCATGACGAGTGAAATTACCAAATTTATGGATTAATGTTGGACAAAACCCCAATGTGTAGAGTACAGATAGAGGCACGTCCTCAACAAGATCAAGGCACATTTGTAGTGCGAGGAGGATTCTAGGGATGAGGGGGAGGACCTGGAAGAGGTCAAAGAGATCAAATAGAATGTGAATGAGTTTGTGTGGGATTTTGATCGAAGATTGAAATGTCTTCTACAACAGGATAATATGCAGATAAAAAATGAACAGCACAAGGATTGGTATATTGCTTCTCTATTACCTTATTTGAGATTGCCACTATCACATTAGAAGATTGGGACGCAGGCTTAGGCACTAGAGATTTCTATGAAGTTGGAGGCCTCACCTATCCAAGATATGAATTTATGAGTGCAAAATATTTTGTCACTATTGGATAGCCTGCATATGGAATTGCAGAGTCTCAAAAGGGGAAAAAAATTATAGAATGAGACCCACGCAGAAGTATGGTGATTAAAATGTAAAGGTCATGGTCATGACAAGGATCATTGCCCGATGTATCATAATTATCTAGTTGGGGGAGGTCCTGTCCCACTGGGACGAACACTGATTTAGTTCCATGGTGCGTTATCTGTCACATCATAGGAAAACATACGACAGACAACGGCCATCTACTGCAGAATCTTGTACAAACTCCCTAGCATTTTTTTTGTAATTTTTGTAAGCCTATAAGTCATGATGAGTGCAGTTACCGAATTTACGAATCAATGTTGGATAAAACCCTAACGTATAGAGTATAGATAGAGGCATGTCCTCAACAGGATCAAGGCACAACTACATTGCAAGGAGGATTCTAGGTATGACGAAGAGGATGAGGGGGAGGACCTGGAATAGGTCGCGGCCCAATCATTTGTTACAATTTTGGAGAGCTAGGTCACTTTGTGCGAGATTTTTAGAATCCCACACACCCCTCTTGTCAATATTATCAACAATTTGATCATGTCATAGAAGATTTTCTCATGCTCAACGTGAAAATGCAAGAGAATATGACCCAAACCCATCAGTGTATGCAAAACATCCAGATGATTAGATCAGAACCGCATGAAGATAGACCTAGTGTTAATATTGTTACACGGAGTGGTATAGCCACCAAGGAGGATAAAGGGAAACAACTAGAGGAAAATGTATGGGTACGCAAGGCCACAGACAAGGAGTCTGGATTTGGTGTGAATAAAGTGAAGGAAACTTTTATGGAAGCAAAGAGGAGCTTTACAGACGCGGGAGCTTCTATATCAAGGCTTAGAGTACACAAACAAAGAAGCTTGCAGAAATTAGTATTGTGCAAGAAACAGATCCTTTGTTGTTAACATCTTTCTTACGGACCTACATAAAGCTCCTAAGGGACCAAAAAGCAATAGAGGGACTGCAAGAGTTGATAGATAACTGCACTACTAAGGGTAAGCCACTACATGAACAATGTGCAATATAGAAAGTAGACAAGGGTAAGAAAATAATTGGTCACGAGATGAGATTGGTTGCTTAGATTGGAGAATTTGAAATGGACCCGGTGATCTTTGATTTGGGATTTGATGCCAATTTTCTGCTAAGGAAAACATGGGAAAGAATGGGAAAACCAGAACTATAGTAATCCTCGATCTAGATGTGAATGGTGAATCAACAAAATATTATTCCTATGGGGCGCCTACATGGAGTAACTGTGGATATTGAAGGGGCATGTGCCATAGATGATTTTGAGTTAATTGAAATAGTGGTTGACAGTAATCCATATCCGATGTTGCTTGGAATTGATTGGGAATTTGATATGAACATAGTCATCAATCTGAAGAAGTGCAACATGACATTTGAAAAGAAGTAACTAAGGGTTATTGTCCCGTTGGATCCAACCAAGGGTAAGTGATATAGTGAACCAATCCAAGATTATTATGAGGAAGATGATATTAAGGAAATCTATAAGGTTACTACACAGGATGAGGACCAGATCAACCTTACGTGGATGGGTGAATTACTTGGAGGATCTTGAGCACTAACAGAATAGAATCCATGAGGTATGGATGATGTGATGCAACAGGCTCACGAGGTCACTCTGATGTATATCCACTGAGGTACACAACTTACCATTTATGATGGTTTAGAGGATGTAAATCTATTTCTAGATAAATTTGAAAAGGATGTACTAGAGGAAAATTGGTTCCAGGCACTAGACATTGCACTGAGATCTACGCCTTCCAGATGGTGGGGTACCCATAAGAATAACTTTACAGACTGGAAGGAGTATCGAAGGATGATGAAGTTGTGGTTTGGGTATGCCAATACCTGCATTACAGAGAAATATATGGGAAAGGATGATTCGCACGAGGACCTGGCTCGATGGACGAAGGCATGGGGGAGGAACCACAACTAGAATGGGTTCATATATTCTGCCACATATTGGATACCATTCCAATGAATTGGTATCTAGAAATAGAGTTGTGACACAGAACCCTAGAATGGGATGTTCTTAAGGAAAGTTTTCTACTAACTTTTACTTTTGAGGATGGATTTGAGTGCATTGACAAACCATTACAGGAGATCAAAGCTGCAATATTCAGAATTCCCGAAGAGCCTATCGCATGGGTACAACCAGACTGGATCACGTAGCTATGCCATGCTCTGGAATGCTACCATGTGACCACAGAAGAAGGTGAGGAAGATCCTAAGCACATCATTATTCCTGAGTCAAAAGGAAAACACGAAGTCATAGGGCCTAAGGCGGAGGTCCCTAACATCTCAAAGCCCTTGAAAACTAAGAAAGTGAATATTGAGGCAGATGCATAGTTGAATTTGCAAATATAGGTGACTACTGGGATGAGGAAACAGTGGAAAAAGTCGCGGAGTTAGTGCGAGAGTATCAAGACTTGTATCCCACAAAGTTCTATGATCTGAAGGGTATAATAGGTGATCTAGGTGTCATGAAGACCACTTTGAAGTCAAATGTGAAGCTAGTAAAGAAGTGCTCATATCAGTTAAATCCTAAGTACAAGGAAAAAGTGCACGAATAATTAGATAAGGTGCTTGTAGCTAGGATTATTGAGCTTGTCGAGGAATTGGACTTGGTTAGCCCTATGGTGGTTTAGGAAAAGAAGATGAAGGGTAAAATTTGGATCTGCATAGACTTAAGAAAGTTGAATCATGTTTGTGTCCATGATCCATTCCCTAAGCCATTCACAGATGAAGTATTAGAGAATGTTGGAGTTTAGGAAGCCTATTCGTTTACTAATGGGATCTCATGGTATCATCAAATCAAAATCATGTTGGAGGACCATAGTAAGACTATCTTCACTACAGAATGTAGCTGTTTTCAGTAAACACTCATGCCCTTTGGACTAAAGAATTCCCCTACAATCTTTTCTAGGGTGGTAGTTGAACTTTCAAAGATTTTATTCATAAGTTTTTGGAGGTGTACTTTGATGATTGGAAAATGTTCATATTAGTAAAGAAGCATGTTGCAAGTTTGTGCCTCATGCTTAACACTTTTTGAAAGTATTAGATATACCTTAATTTCAAGAATTGCATATTTTGCATGGCTTATGTGATACTCTTGGGCCATGTTGTCTATAAGAAGGGGTTGATGGTGGACCCTGCCAAAATTTTAGTGATTATTAATTTGGAGCCTCCAAATAATGTCAAACAGTTGCATGCGACATTGGGCAATACATGATATTATAGGAATTTTATCAAAGCATTTGTAGATCAGTGCACCTATGGAGAGATTATTGAAGAAGGATGTGATGTTTTTCTGGGATAATGATTGCTAGAAGAGTTTGGATATATTGAAGGAAAAAATGGTCACAAAACCTATTCTAGTGTTCTCAAACTGGAAGAAGGAATTCCATGTACATGTAGATGCATCTTGCATAGCATTATGAGTTATGATAACCCAAGAAGACGCAGGCGATATTGACCACCTGATAGAATTTGCGAGCAGGAAGTTGTCAAAAGTAAAGAATAATTTTTCAACTATAGAGCACGAAGGATTGGCAATGGTGTATGCACTCCAAAATTTCAGGCACTATTCGTCTGGTGCACACTTCAAAATGTACACAGACCATTCCACTTTTAAGTACTTGGTCACAGCCTTGTTGGGGGGGGGGGAGGGGTAGTGGGGAGGGGTGATTTGTAGATGGTTGTTGCTTTTCCAAGAATATGACTTTGAAGTAGATGTGAAGCCAGGGTGATTAAACTCTGGACCATATCACCTCTCGCGGATTGAGAATGGTGATGAACCTACAAATATGGAGGAAGGATTGCGTTATTCACATCTCTTTTCTATGTGCATTGCAACTGAACAGTTTGCAGACATAATTCAATTCTTGTCTACAGGTACATCCTCTAAAAGGTATACAATATAGAAAAAGAAGTATTTTGGTGGTTAAGGCACTTGATTTTTCTGTTATTGCAGGGAAATTATATAAAATGGAATTAGATGAAGTACTACATAGATATGTCCCAGATTATGAAAGACAAGGTATCCTCGCTAAAGAACATGGAGGAGTTGCAGGAGGACATTATGCGGGAAGAGAAACTGAGTATAAGGTCCTATGAGCGGGACTATGGTGGCCTACAGTGCATAAGGATTCTAATGATTACTACAGGGCATGCGATGTCTGTCAGAGAACAAGGAGGTGAAGGGATGAATTTCCTCTAAACTCGCAAGTGTCGTTTCATTCATTTGATAAATGAGCAATAGACTTCGTGGAACCAATTCATCCACTAGGAAAGAAGACAGGAGCAAGATACATCATCACAATGACCGAATACCTGACCAGGTGGGCTGAGATGAAACCTATGAAGGATTGTAGCGTGGCTATAGCTATGAAGTTCATTTTTGAATATATTATGTCTCAGTTTGGATGCCCTAAAATTTTGATGAGCAATAGGGGTTCACACTTCCTCAACAAAACAATTGATGCCTTGTTTGAAGAGTTCCAAGTGTATCATCAGAAAAGTACACCGTATCATCTTCAAATGAACAGAACAATGGAAGCCTTCAATAAATACTGGAGTCCAATGGCAAAGCATTCCATTACACATAGCTACTTTTGTTGATCACGCTAGTGGCATGGAGGACATCAGAGGGAAGCCAGTTCCCATAGCATGAATCATACCTCTATGAGGCCATGAAGTTTGCCTTGATGTGGGCAATGAAGGACCCTGAGCACATTATGGACATGAAAATATTTTTGGTTATGTTTGAATCAGAGTTGAGGATGGTGATTAACTAGCAGCCACGATTATCACCAACCTTGCACGCGCAATATGCAAATGTTGCTAATTTCAAGGCAAATTTACATAATCTATATATTTACGTGAAGGAAGATGCCACGGGCACATGGCACAGGTTTCCATACTTGGTTGGCAAAGATGATATTATGGGGGTCGTTAGTAAATGGCCGAGTGACTAGCTCGCCCCATCTATTATAGGTGTTGGAACCAGTAAAGTTGTTGAAGGCAAGGCAAAGAAAACAACATCAATGAAGGAAAAGAAGAAGGAAGCACAGAAGGCCTCTACAAAGGAAAAGGTTGTGGAAAAATCAAAGGTTGTGTAGCAGAAAAAGGCTTCTACAAAGGAGAGTGAGGTTTCAAAAGAGAAGGTCTCTACCAAAGAGACCGAACCACCAAAAGAGAAATCTACCACCACATCGCATGCCACTATTGACCTCGATGAATCTGAAATAGAGTGCACCAATGAAGAGGTCGAGATAGAGGGTGAAGAGCAAGGGGGCGCAGGTTTGGAGTCCCCCTTCATTTTAAAAAAGAGGTAGAAGCAGAGCTCCACGGGACCACACAAGAGGCAAAATCCTAACAAATCTATGAGCGCGACACCTTTGGTCCTCACAAAGGGGGACCTAGACGAGATTAATGATGTGGTATGTAATGCAACGAAGACTATTTGGAGACACAATGAGGATTAGTACCATCAGACACTGGATAATGTGAAACAGGGCCTACGGGAATTAGTGGTCCAAAGCAGGGTTATTCAAGCAAGCGTTGCACAAGAAAGTCTAAAGAAAGTGAGCCTAAAGCAAGCAAGCAAGTCCACCTTAGTAGCAGAGATTGTTGTAAACCTTCACACAGTGCAGTTTCCAAAGGGATCACTACACATTGAAAGTTCAGAAGATAGGGTGTGCCTTTTTCACATGAAGGATTTGAGTCTTAACCTGGTGACACTCCATACTCAGACACTACATAAGCTGCATCAAGGGGTATCAGATGAGCTCAGAGTTCGAGAACAATGATCATTACTAGTCATGAGTGAATTAAAGACCAACAACGAACAAATGTTCAAGGAAAAAACGCCTAAGGAACGGGAAGAAGTCATTGCACGTAGTCAGTAGCTAGAAGCAACAATAATGCAGGCTTGTAGTGAGCTTCTTAAACTCTAGATCTCGCAGAAGCAACCTCCACAGAAAAGATCCAGAAGTTAGCTTCCGTGGTGAAAGATTCAAAGGAGGAGATTGGTGAGGTTCATTTTGAGCTGTAGTTGTAGATATCTGAGCTTCAACTTAAGTTGCAGCCAACCACTCTTCTAGAAGTCAGAGAGCAGCACGAGGATGCTATTAAGGAAGAAATGACTAGACTAGAAGCTGCAGTCAAGGATTGCACCCAGTTGTTTGAAAAATCCATGTAGCTATGGACCTCACTACAGGAGGATCCAACTTTGTAGAAAATTGAAGCAGATATTTGAGAAAAGCAAAGGAAGTTCGACGAGATCAGAGCTACAACACGGACCTTAGCACCATTGAAATGGTTCACTAGATTAAAGAAGGGGAATTACATCAAAAGGCATCCATGGTATCTTTAAGGATGAAACCTTGGGCAGATGAGGCTAGCCAATTGACACAGATAGTGCAAAGCAAGCTAAAGGCTATGCAATAGACTTAGAGAACCATCAGCCTTGGAGTCGAAGGTCCTAATATAGATAAATTGGATGAGGGAGTTCATTAGGATGTTGCACAGGGAACAACAGATCTTCAAACATTGAAGACAAAGTTCAGTAGACTGCAAGAAAAGACCGAGGAAACACTAGTAGAGTGACTCAAGACAATTCACGACTTTGTGTGGGAGCCTGTTGGGACAGGGTTCCCTCGGGTCAATTTTGTAAACAACTTTGTTATTATTAAGTCTTCGCATTTTGAGGAGCAGAGCCTATAGGTCGATAGGACTCAAAGGGGCTTTAGGAAGGTTAAATCCCCTTATTTTATTAGGAATTAAGTTGTTTTGTGACTCGCCCATGGTTCATGAAACATGGTATTGTAATAGAAGATGATAAAGAAAGGAGTCATAGAGAGTCATAAGGTATATCTAAGTGAAAGTGTGAATAATAGATGTAAGAAGTATGTTTTCTGTACTTAATAAAAGGAGAGGATCCTATAAATGTGTGCACAGAGACCTTGGTAAGTCCACAACTGAGTCTGCAGGCCCCTGCAGCTATGTACGTGAGGTAGAAATATTTGTAATAGAAGATCTTAGCAATGAATATTGTTTTGATGCATTATTTGTGTATCTGTGTATTATTCTTTATTTCTGTAATTACTGTATGTCCGCTCTATTTACCACAATTATCTTGAAAAGTACTTAATAGATGCACGAAAGTGGTAGATCTAATAATTTACTTGATGTTATGAATGTTTAATCCAATTGGTGCAGAGTTAGAATATGTTATCTGTTAATTACTATAATTTCTAGGTTTTAAGAGTTAGGGTTCATGAAGGTTAAAATAAAGCCCTAAAAGTAATATAGATAGATTATATAGTCCTTTGGATGAAGAAACCTGGTTCTAGCATCCCCCAATACTACCCCGAGTGAGACTGTAGCCTGCACTACACAGGTTGCTGCTAGAAGGGTCGATAGTGTAGGGTTTTGTTGGTTAGCAAAGCTAACTCTAAAATTGGGTTCAAGACCCCTTAAGCCAATAGGGGTTATGCTTCACCCTTGTTACTCTTCGACTACCCTCATGACTATTCAACTTCCTATGACTTTTCAGCTTAAATGACTCTTCATATTCATGTGTTTCCTTTGGACTTTCACTTTACATTACATTCGATTTACAATAGATGTGGCCCATAATAGTGATGTGGCCTTTGACAATTCATGACACAACTTGACATAACACTACTGACATGGACTAGCTTGCTGAGGTGGAAATCTCAAGCTGTTGGTGTTGCTAAGTGATGGATGTGTTCTTGGATGCACTTTATCTTCTCCTCTGCATTGCTTGATTATGTGGGGTCTTCAATGATCTTTGGTCTTGAGAGATGGTTTCATGCATGTGTTCCCTTTGCTTGTACTTGATAAGATTCTTTTTCTGTCCAGTTGTAAGTGAGTCTTCTAACATGTTCACTCCTTCTTCTCCTTCTTCATTGTCTTGCCATGATCTAAAAGTGTACCTGTTCCTACAATTCACTCATGACGAGACGACATCAATCTGAAACTCCCTACTCTAAGATGGTGCATTATCATCAATGGACTAAGCTTGGGACAAGTAATAGGCTGGGAGATAGGGCTCAGTGACTGTGCATTACATAGTTCTGGTTGGCAGGGAGAGATCTTGATCACTGAGATTGTGCAGAGCGCAGCTCAGACTTGACTAAGGAACTTCTGAGCACAATCCTCACTAAGGAGAAAAATTGTGCAGTGGCCACTGGGAGATAGGATTATGCAGTTCAAGTCGGCAGTGATTAGTGCAAGGTGAGGCCAAGGGAGGTCAGTTTTGCACATTTTTCAGAGCCAAGGAGTATTGGTCAGCAGAGCGACCTAGAGGACAAATATGCATAATTCTTGAGGACAGTCAGCTCCAGATGAAGGAGGACACTAGGGACATCTATGCACAGTTTTGGAGGCTAAGGGAGTCTGGGCTCTCTTCTCATTATGGTATTCCAACAGGCAAGGGAAAATATTGAGGATTGAAAATGTGAAATGCACAGTTCAATCTAGATTGGAAGGAACCACTATGCAATTATGGGAGTCAAGGAAGGTTGTTGAACTCTGGTTTTGTGCAGTACAATTTCCCTAGAGGATAGTGTATGTGCATTGTGTAGTTTTAGTGAGAAAGGTCACATCCTTAAGGGTTGAGACTACATAGTGGGTAAGTTATTTAGGCCCTGGTGAAGTTGAGTTACCTGGTCGGGAAGATTTTCTGAAAATGGCTAAGTGCGAGAGGAAGATGGACTTGTGATGAACTTGAACTGTGATAACACACTTAGCATACTTGGATGGCACGACAACAAAAAACCATCATAATAACAAGAAAATAATTACCCTCTGAGTGACTATCTCACAAAAAGAAATGACAAGTGCGACACTTAAGATAGACCTTAGGATGATCGTGGTGACACTTATGTGACAATGCTCAAGATTTTTTGTATGGGTGCAACATGTGTTTACATGGCTAAGAAAACTTCTATACACAAAGACCAACCTTTGAGGTCACCAAAAAGGTTCACAAACATGATATAATAACCAGACATGCCAGAAGACGACCATTGATCCAACAAGAAAAAGAGAGAAAGACACTTATAGGAAACACATGGAATGACTTTCAGTGCTTGGAAACATGCATGTCGTTGAATACATAATGTTAAGACAATGATAAGTAATCCTTCATGCTACAAAGAGATGTATTTCAAAATATGTTCTTTGTTTTCCATACCTACCCTCGAAAGGGTTATGCATCAGATGGATTCTTCATGTGGTCCCAACCTTCCATCGTACCCTGGGTTCCTTGGTCTCCATATATTTTCTCCTCAGCTCCTTGAGAGTCATCTAGCATGTCATCCATATCCATGGCTACTAAGAGGCAAAATTTTGCAGTTTAAGTGGGTAGTGAATGTTGTGGGATAAGGCCCTAGGAGGCCACATTTGTGCAGTTTAAAGATGTAAGGCGAACTCGGTAGCTGAAATGCCTGAGAGACAAAACTGCACAGTTTTTGGAAACAGTGGGTTCCAGCCAAGAGAAGGACACTAGAGGAAACCACTGCATAGTTTTGGATGCTAAGGGAGGTTGGAATTTCTGTGCATTGCGTAATTCAACAAGCAAGGGAAAAAGCTTGAGGGTTACATATGTGAAGTGCGTAGTTTTGGAAAGAAAAATGAGGCTAGGTCGCTGGGGAAACTGCAGAATTTGGCTAAGTGTGGGATCACTGGAATCGATGTGAATAGTAATAGAACTAGACTATGATAACACACTTGAACACTTAACGATACAACATAAACCATCCAAAACATACTTCTCTTAATGCAATAACCTTTGTGGCATATCACAACAAGTGCAGCTCTAATGATAGACTTTGGGAGGATAAAGGCAACACTTGTGTAAGATTACATGAAATGAGTGTGAAACATGTCTATGTCATGAGAACAACCCATTCTAACAAATATTTCCCCTTGAAGCAAATAAAATTTCCTTTGCATGATAAGAGATAATGGCCATGCCTAAAGATGGCACATACTATATAAAGATGAAAGCATGAACGACTCTTGAGAATGAAGAGAGGAGCTTGAGATCATCATCTTACCAATAAGTGACTAAGGAATGATCAATCACACAATCCACAGTAGGCTCGAAATTTAAGTGTAGGCCAAAATTTTGGAGGGTGTTGCAACCACTATAACACTTGGCAACATACAAGTTGAATACCAACTTCTCTATCTTGGTGCATTTTAGTGAAAGGCCTTGGTCCTTCAGGGAGTATTTATTTCAATGTGCAGATTACTTTGGCCTATCCACTTACCTAATGGGTAGACATGGTCCCCTTTTTACCTTCTTAGTTGAATACAACATAAGGTTTGGCCAAATCACAATGTTTCGAATTGGGAAGGGTAGTTTAGCTAGCGAGCTTAATATTTTCAGAGTGTATTGTTTCATCTCTAGTCTTTCTCCACTACCAATAGGCCTGGACAGTACCCCGGTGGAGTCATGCAGGAACATAAGCATTCCTCCACTTCTAGCGATCCTGGACAGTAGCCTGGTGGAGCTGTATGCTTCACCTCTCTACCCAAGAAGCCTTTCTCTTCTTTCGCCTTTATTTAATTTTGAAAGAGAACTGTGTATCAACATATATTTATTTTGGGACGGAATAGGGATCCCAACTTATTGAGAGTAGGAGAGGTTGTTCCTTCAGAGAAGAATATAAAGACCTCTGATTTAGGTTTTCTCGTTTAGAATTTCCCCTTCTCCATTTATACTAGTTGGATAAGCTTGAAAACACCTAAGAAGAAAAATGAGTATAGGAATGAGGTTCCCAACCTGGACACAAGTTCATAGTTATACCAAAACTCTCCTTCCAGATGAATCATATTTTCCATCTGGACTTCATTGGCCAAAAGATACAACCAATTACAATGAATCTAGACATAAGACTAACCAAGTGCTGCAGTGTCACAAGACTCTTTGAACTTCAGCCACACACACACTCAAAAGCCAAAATGCAACAAGGCACAACACTTATTTGCATAATGAAAACAAAAAGGAAAACTCAACAAGGAAGAAAACAAGGCAAAAAGAAAGAAAACACATAACCGAGAAACAAAATAAAAACACGAGAACAAAAGGACTTAAGAAAACATGACGCAAAACCAAAATAAGAAAATTAGGACAAACTACAGGGAATGGGTACAAGATGAGTGCAAGGAAGGAAAACTAAGATGCAACTAATTCTACCCTATCCTAATAGCTAGAAGGTTAGGGTCACATAACATGAAATTTCCAACGAAGCCACTGTGATGTTCTCGACCTGCATCCACAAAGATATGAAAAATTAAAACATATAAAAATTGATGTGAAACATAAGATATAAAAACTTGAAAAAAAATTACAAGAAAAAAAAGGTCTTTCCTATCGGTAAAAAGATGTGTCGCAACCACTACTTTCACCCAATCCACATGCTTACCTTTTCGATCAATACCATGTTTCAACAAACCTCGGAAGCCTTTTGTGAATATTTCTTCATCTACACCAAGATCCTTGGCAAGCACGAGGATGGATTGAAACTTGTTGTTTGCAACAGAGCTTGCCAAGTAAGATTGTTCCAAACATTTAGTGATTAGATCATAAATTTCATGATGGCTCTCTTGAAAACTTCATGATATTTGAAAAGACAAATTTTGAATTCGAGAATCAAGATCATGATGGGAATCTTGTAAGGAAAAATAGATCTGATCATCCTTGACAGTCATGTCAAGACAATGAGGACCTTCCATAACCATCAACAAAGGTTGAAGTGCCTCACCGGCTTGACATAAATATGAATGGATAGATGTTGAGCAATGAAGATCAAAGAGTGTGAAACAACTGTCATTGGACATGCGGATGGGAAAATGACAAGCTGAATGACAATCACGCAAGATAGATAAATGGTTAGATGAGATGATTGAAACATCAGATTCCCAGTTTGTGATGAATAAAGAAAAATCAATTTGAACAATATTGCGAATGTTCTGAACAATCGAACCAATTTCCTTGTGAGCTAGATATGACAGACAACCTTCATGCAACTTGCTGAGCCTCATAAATGGGTAATTATATGGGCTCATTTTACCTCCTAACCTAGTCAAATCAACCATTCTCTTAGCTTATTGTATGATTTTCTGATTATTTTTATGCTTATAGAGTGAGTTGAGTTAGTTATTGTGCCATGTGGTCTAACATGTATTTAATGCAGATTATTGATGGATTTCGAGGTCAAAGTCAAGGATCTAGTGGAAAAATGTCAGCAATAACTTGAACTAGATAGAGGAGAGGACTTATAGGAGGGAACCCCCCTCATTTATTACTCCTCACTTTGAATTCCCCTTCATTCAGCTCGGAGTACAAGTAGACGAATCATGCACTAGAAGGCAGTCGAGCAAGTGGAGGATGACTAATGATTATCTCGAGTTTTGGGAGCCAAGCCTCCCTGATTTTAAGAAATTTGTTAGTAGCTTCATTTTTATAATTAGAGAGGCCTAGGGCCTCACTAGGGTCAGATTTTTGCTTATGTAAACTCTGATCAAATTTCGAGCTTATTATTTTAGTGACAGTCTCATGTAAAATTGCTATTTTTTTTTATAATGAAGATGGAATCCTTCTTGAGCTAGCACTGAGTTAGCTCATAGGGCTGAATCTCTTGGGTTAGGGCCCAATCCAAGCATCCAAGCTTGTCTTTACTTGTATTTGTATGCTTACTTCAGTTTGTAGATTAATTTGTTGTTAGATGTATTTCTTTCATGGTTAAGAATAGGTTTGCTTTTGATGATTTAGTAGTTTTCTTTCATTTGTGCTTTATGTAGAAAGTTAAGCAGTGATAAAGAGAATATTCAAAAGGCTAGAAATATTTCCTTGGCCTCTCTTCCTCTCTCTAGGACCATGATTTGAGGCAAAGACTCTCTTGTTGCCCCAAAAACACAAATTTTCCTCATTCATAGTACTTCTAGTGTTTGCAGCTTTTTGGTAGGATAATAGTCTAGTTCTGCTTTGCTTCAAATGTTCTTCATCATGCTCACTTCCTGATTTGTAATAATATTCTTTCATTTTTTCCTTTATTGCAACATTTCTTAGCATTTCATTTCATAGATCATAGTTTAGACTATTTTGATGCAAAACTTTGTTTTTCTAGATGCACTCATTTCATTTCTTTCTTGATCTTACTGGTTGACTGTCAGTTCCTTTGCAAAATATCTCTTCTAGCAGTAGGATAGCTTATCAGCCATCCCATCCTCCATCTGATCCATGCCCTACAGACCACCCAAACCTCACCTCAATTATGCCTTAGTTTCCTGCATTTTCCGTAGAACTTCTTCCTCTCATCTGGAGAAAACTCAATCATCTTTCTCTCTCCTGGTAGTTCATGTTAGACCTTAGGTGCCCCAACACCTCATTCCAACCTTCATTCACCTTTTTCACCGACTCTTACACCCTCAAAACAGTGAAACTACTCTCGGCCTCCTCTTGTAGGCCTCCTGTAGTTGCCCTGTTTTCCTCCTATAGATTTCTTGTGTCCTCCTATAGATTTTCCTGTAGGCTTTCTTTTGAAGGCCGAGTGTGGGAAAAGATTCTAGAAGGCCACTTGAGACCTCCTATGACCCATCAACACCATTCTATATCCTCTCAAGTCCAAAACCACCCTTCAACACCACCTATTCGCTACCACATTCACACATAATAAATTACACGCATGTCAAATTCACATAAAGATACACAAAAATCCAAAAAGATGTTTTTTTCTTATTTACTTCCAGAAATAGCTTAGTTAGATGTTTTTTACTTCCTTGAGTAGGTAATGGCATTCCTTTCATGGTTTTCATAGTGCTTTATGCAAAAATAGAATTAGTTGGTTAATTAGGGCTCACTAGGTTTGCTTTACATTTCACTCTACAGTTACAATAGCATATATAAAGTAGTCTTTCTTTCCTTTCATCACATATAAAGCTTCTTCTGGAATCCATAGAAGTTGGCTTGAGCTCCTAGTGATCTTGAACCGGTTGACCAAGTGACAACCTGCAGTGAGAACCAGTACTTGTGCATACAACATCGATGCTTCCAAGTTTGTTACGAACTACCGGGTTGATAAGAGTAAAGTAGGTAGCCCAAGAGTTGCAACATTATTGCTGCAATACTGGTGCTCACCACTTTTTGGCACTGTTGCTGGGGAAGTGTCAAAGTATTTTGTGATTATTGCTTTCTTCTATTTCCTATTGCAACCTTCTGCTAATAGTTTATTTCAACAAAAGTAGACCAGACATTTCTTTCCTTTCAGTTCTACATTTCTTTGCTTTCCTTTTCAATTCTGTAATTTCCATTTCAGTAAAAGTAGATTAGTCATTTCCTTTCTTTCAGTTTTGCATTTCCTTGCTTTCCTTTTTCAATTTCGAAATTTCTATTCAGCAAGTTCATTTCAGCTAGTTGCAATTTGCTTTGTTCAATCACAATTTCAGTTTCTGCGGGTACTATCAGTGAGAAAAAAGAAGAAAAAACTACTCAAAAATGTTTCCTTTCATGCCTCATAGGAATAGAGATAATTCAAGAAACAATTTTCCCAACACCCCCACTACTTCACACAACCAACCTTCTCTCTTCTTCGGTGGCTGCAATCAAGAAGAACCCTTAGGTGAACAACCAAACATATTTGAAGAACCTATAGGGGAAGAAGAAGAAGAAAGCATTCCTTCGGAGCTAATGGCTGAAAACAGAAATGCTAGGGGAAATGGAGAAAGAATAGAAGGTACCTTTCCCATTCGGGAGACCAATGGGGACACCAAAATGAAAAATATAATTCCTTCAACCCTACCTCACTTCCATGGCCTAACTACAAAAGATCCTGACACCTTCTTGTTTGAGTTCGCCGTCATCTATTGAACTTATGACTATGTAGAAGACAAGCAAAATTTGAAATTGTTCCCTTCTACTCTCAAGGACGTAGCATTCCACTGATTCATGGGGTTACCTAGGAATAGAATCACAACTTGGGCTCAGATGCAACAAGGCTTTAACAACAAGTATCAGGACTATTGTATGACAAAAAATACTAAAGAAGAAATCTTCTGGATGACCATGGGAAGTGATGAGTACCTAGAATACTACAAAGAGAGGTTTCAACTTAATTACAAAAGGGTCAGGTGTACACTTGACACTGAGTCTCTGAAGTTGGTCCTAGTTAGGGAAATTTGGGAAGATATTTTAGACATCGTCCATCTACTGGCCGGGGGAGACATCTACCAACTATCCTATGAGGACATAAAGACTATTTTTAGAAACCACTCTAGAGCAGCCAGAAAGAAAGGTAGGGGGATTCAACCCATAGCCAGTGCCTCTTCTTCCAACTCATCCATTAAAGGTGAAATTGCGAGCATGTTGGAAGACTTCAAGAGTGATATGTTATAGACTCTTGCCATGTAAATGGATACCTTACATATCAAAAGAAAGTAAGAGGAAGCAGAGAGGGATCTAACCATTTTTTGTCCTAGATGCACCAAGAGGCATCATAAGAACGAATTCCCAATGAACTCTATCGAGGTTTGTACAATCTATGAAGAAAATCATTCTACAGATAAGTGCCCTTCCTTGCCCGAACTTAAATCTGTATATCAAGGGGCTGAGGGAGTCACTAAACAACTCTATTACATGAACCAAAGGAGGCCGCATGGACCTAGACCATACTAGTAAGCGATCCAAGGGACATCTTAGGCATACTACAACCCCAACCAAGTCACATCCATACCTTATTGGGGCCCCCCTGCTCATCCTTCCTGGTCCACACCTCCTCCTTGGTCCTTCACATCTCAATATCATGCCCAACCACCTGCTTATTCATTTCAATCCTATGCTCAACCACAACCTCAGTGGAATGTATCTCATTAGGGGTGGAGGCCCCAATACAACTCTCCTCATGCTCTTTTTCCTCCACCACCTACCCAACCACAACCGTTACCTTCCGCTCCACCAAGGCAACCCTAAATGCCTGCCCAGCCAAATCCAAACCGAAACAAAGGACAGGCTCAACAAGTGTATAGTGGGGAACCATCACACCCAACTTATGTAGTGGATATTCAAGAAATCATCTTGTGATCCAGGAAAGTTCTCCCAGATAGCCAACCTCCACCCAGGGAGGTTGAGGAAGATAAAGAGGAAAGTGAACCTAAAGCAAATCCACCCTTTCCTAAGAGACTAACCATGACAATCTAGCCTACCCCAGAAGAGACGGAACCCCTGGGAGAATTGAAACATTTATGTGTAAAGATACCACTTCTCCAAGCCATAAAAGATGTGCCTATCTACAATAAGTTGATCAAAGAGATGTGCTTTAGGCATCCAGGAAGGCGCAAGAGAGATTCCCCAACCATCAATGCCATAGGACAATTGTTCGACCTGATGTTGGGGCAGGCAATCTGTCCAAAATATTTGGATCCTGGAAGCCTAGTAGTTGATGTCCACATCAATGGCACAATGATCCCGCATACCTTGATTGATCTGGGAGCTGCCATTAATTTGATGACAAAGGACACAATGCTCAACCTTAACCTCCATGGCTCCTTGAGGAAGACCACGACAGTGCAACAACTAGCAAACTGCTCCACCATGACCCCTAAGGGGATTGTGGAAGATGTGATGGTCTCCGTTGATTCTTGGGAGTACCCTACTAATTTCCTAGTTCTCCAGCCAAAGGCAAAGCTCACTGGGTATCCTCTCATTCTAGGAAGACCCTGGTTGGCTACAACTGATGCCTACATCAGCTACCAAGTTGGGAACATGAACATCAAGAACGGGCATATGTCAAAGTAGTTAACCTTATATCCTCCTGCCCAACCCTTGCTAGAACATGATCTACCTCTTTGGTTGGAAGAGGAGGATGAGGATGAAGTTTCTTCTGCACCACTTTGTGCATTGGAAATCACCAAGGGAGGAAAACCACAAGATGAGGATGACATGCTTGAAAATTTGATTCGGAATCCACCTCCCACTGTATCACCATTAGAGGACATAGTAAGAGAGACCCAAAACAACCCCTCAACTAATCTCTATGGGGCTAACTCCACTTCTCTCCATGTGAAGAATATAGAGTTCGGCCCAGAAAGAACATTGAAAATCAATCCATCCTTATCCACTTCCCAGGAGAAGGAACTGTTCAGCCCACTGAGAAAACATTTAGATGCCTTTGCCTAGAGTTATAAGGAGATGAAGGGAGTGCACCCTTCAGTATGTAATCATCATATATACATCAAGGAAGACTGCAAACCAGTCAGGTAGCCTCAAAGGAGGATGAATCCAGCACTTAAAGATATTGTTAAGGAAGAACTGCAAAAATTGCTTGATGCAGGATTCATCTATCCCATCTCTGACAGTGAATGGGTCTCTCCTTTGGTGCTAGTGCCGAAGAAAAATGGTAAGTGGAGAATATGTGTCGACTATCAAGAATTGAACAAAGCCACTAAAAAGGACCACTTTCCTTTACCTTTCATAGATCAAGTGTTAGACGGGCTGGCAGGGAAAAAGTTTTTCTCTTTCCTAGATGGGTTTAGCAGGTACAATCAGATCCAAATCAACTTGGAAGACCAAGATAAGACCACTTTCACTTGTCCTTGGGGTACCTTTTCATACTGGGTCCTTCCTTTTGGTTTGTGCAATGCTCCAGCCACCTTCCAAAGAGCGGTATTGAGTATATTTTTTGAACTAGTTCGTGATGCAGCAAAAATATACATGGATGATTTTACTCCTTATGGCTCTGACTTTCAGGAAGCTTTATCTAACCTATGAAAAGTTTTGGATAAGTGTATTGAGATGAACATGTCCCTCAGTAAAAAAAAATGTGAATTCTTCATGACTAAAGGGACCATGCTAGGTCATGAAATATCTCAATAAGGACTGCATGTGGACCCCAACAAAATTTCCATCATCCAAAGGGTCCCACCTCCTCAAAAGGTGAGATATGTCAGAAGTTTCCTAGGATTAGATAGATATTATAGAAGATTCATTAAAGATTTCAGCAAGCTAGCCTCTCCTTTCTTTGGCCTCTTAGGCAAAGATGTTGAGTTCATATGGTTAGAAAACTATCAAGAATCCCTAGATACCTTGAAGAGAAAGTTAGTGACTGCGCCAATTCTCAGAGGACCAAACTGGGCCCTACCCTTCCACATTCACACAGATGCCTTGAACAAAGCAATAAGAGTAGCCTTAGGATAAATTGATGAAAAGTTACCTTATGCCATATACTTTATAAGCAAAAACTTGTCAAAGGCAGAGTTAAACCATACAGTAACCGAGAATGAACTCCTAGTTTTCATACATTCCTTAAACAAAATTAGACATTATATCATAGGATATCAAACCTTTGTGCACACTGATCATGCTGCAATTAGATATTTAGTGAACAAACTAGATGTAAATTCTCGCATTATTAGATGGTTGCTTTTACTACAGCAATTTGATTTGACAATTATTGATAAGCCTGGTAAAGAGAATGTTGTTGTTGACTTTTGTCTAGAGTGAATTTATCTACAAGTGAGGAAGGAATGGTGGATGACAAAATTCCAGATGAACACCTATTTTCTATATCAATACTATCTCCATGGTTTTTTGATATAGCAAACTACTTGGTTTCAGCATAATTCCCACCACACCTGTCCTCAAAAGAGAAAAGAAAGATAGTAAGGAAAAGCACCCCTTCCACCTGGATTGGGGGAAACCTCTTCAAACTTGGCCCAGATCAGATCTTGAGAATATATGTGAGGGAGGACGAGGTCTTTGACATCCTCTTGACCTGTCATGGCGGGCCTTGTGGAGGTCATTTTGCAGTAAAAAGAACTACCTTCAAGATATTACAAGCAGGCTACTGTTGGCCCACTCTTCATTAGGATGTGAGGAGATACACAAGCCAGTGTGATCGGTGTCAGAGGCTGGGGAAACCTACTCCAAAGGATGAGATGTCCATGCAACCTCAAGTGACCTTTGAGCCATTTGAGAAGTGGGGCATGGACTTTGTGGGGCCTATCAACCCTCCTTCAAAGTAGAAACAATACATCATTGTGTGCACCGACTACCTGACAAAGTGGGCAGAGACAAAAGCAATAAAAGCAGTGACAGAGGAAAAAGTAGATGAGTTTTTGAGAGAAAACATATTCTACAAGTTCGGGTATCCAAGAGAGTTGGTCACAGACCAAGGCAGTCAGTTCACTTCCAGCTTGATTGAAGACTTGCTCACACATCATAAAATCAAGCATAGGACTTCCACACCTTACCATCCACAAGCCAATGGGCAAGTGGAGGTCACTAACAAAGCTTTAGAAGGGATCCTAACCAAGGTAGTGAGCAGCAGCAAAACATACTAGGCAAACAGATTACTTGAGGCCACTTGGGCCTACAACACAACATGGAAGACCACCCCAGGGTTCAAACCCTATGAACTGGTCTATGGGAAGAAGGATTTGCTGTCAATAGAGTTTGAATTCAATACCCTAAGGATGGAAACTCAGCTAAACCTAGACCTCAGCCATGCATAGAAGGAAAGATTACTTCAGCTCAATGGATTGGATGAACACAGATTGCAAGCCCTTCTCCATACACAGGTAGTTCAGCTTCAGAGAAAGATATGGCATGACAAAAATATCAAGGAGAAGCAATTCCAAAGGGAGATTGGGCACTACTCTATGATTCAAGATACAAATATTTCAAAGGCAATCTAAGGACAAGATGGTTGGGACCCTACATTGTGGAGAAATGCAATGAAAATGGCTCATTTCTTATCAGAACCATTAATGATGAAGCCATCCCCATGCTTGTCAATGGACACCGGTTGAAAGTCTATAAGAAACTTCTCTCCAAGTGAGAGTTCATTGAAGATGTGAATAAAATAGTGGTGGTAGTGGAGCATGTCTTAGCTTCCACTTCACCCACTCACTGAAGAAAAGAAAAGAAAAAAAAAGGACTCAAGTGAAAACCTCCATGAGGTGCTTGAATCCCATCATTGGGTTGAAAAACTCTTCTGAGGCGGCCTAGTGATGTCAAAAAAAGAGGAAAAGGAATAAGATCCCTAGGTGAAAACCTCCTTTGGAGGTGCCCAGGGCAGGCAATTAGGGTGGAAACCTCTCTAAGGCACCCTAGTTGTTTTCACAAAAAAAAAAAGGAGAGAAAAAGGAGAAAGAAAATGAAATTTTTTGTTGCAGTGTAGGTTTGCAGAAGGGCTACAGGGAGTAGAAGAAGATACCAAGGGGACCCTGACATGCATAACATCACCCATCTCATCTTCTCCACACCTTCCTCCATCATTTTTGGCATTTCTTTCACACCATTGTACCTCTTTTTCAAAAACTGTGTTTTCTACAAGAGGCTCCTATAGGAATTAAAGAGAGCCAAAAGTGGCTACAGAAGGAAATTTGAGGGATAAAGAAGCTTCTTGAAGAACCTATAATCCCTTCTACAATCGTCAAACCTCCTTGTCATCATTTCTAAGCCTGCATCACACCCCAAGCATCATTTTTCTCCTATCCAAGAAAAACACAGAAAAAAACAATTTTCCAATAAATAAAAGACAAAAGAGAGGAAAAAGCACCATCAACCTCACCTAAAGCCTACCTACTAACTCTCCATCTTTATATATACCTTTGGCATCATCCTCGAGTTCCAAGCACAGTAAGAAGCTGAAGTTTCAAGGGGATAAGTAGCTACAGGAGCTCCTGTAGGAATTCTTGTAGTAGCTGATCCCATAGAAATCCACCACCAACAGCGAGAGAGTGTAAACATGAAGTTTTAAGAGGAACCTAAAGCTCAGATCTAGCCAGAGAAGAACCTACACAAGAACCCAACCACACATTAGCAAGCAGAGACAACATGCAAGAAAGGAAATAAAGGCATGCAACAGAGAATGCCACAACACTTCACAGCAAATACACTCGGATCATAGGTAAGTAACTAAGTCACTCCTATGTTTGCATTTGTGTAATTAGAAGTCATGCAAGAGCAACAACATGGTTGAGTTTGAATGAGGGAAAGGTGTCCAGTTAACTTTACCACCTTCATCTACTTGACTCCACTCATCTGAGATGTCACCCACACGTGTGCACAGTCAACTCCAGCATAAGATGCCAAGGACATGTATTGGAGGAAGTGCAAACTTTGATGTAATAATGAGGAATGATTACGAGGAAGGACTATGATGACCAAGTAGGTGGGGACCAATAGTTTGAATATGGCCAATGTATACCTTGCCAGCTCAGCACTCCTCACTAAAAATATCCATAAAGGGTAATAAGTACTCCTCTCTAAGCATTCTCACCACCTTTTCCTTCATTCTCTCCTCGTAACTCAGCCAAAACAATCTCCCTATGCCCCCACAGCCTCGTAAAAACTATCCTCCATTAATCTCTCCCATATTCTTGCTCTCGATGTTTTCTACAAGAGCACCTACAGGAAATCTATAGGAAGGACATTAGGCTTCTACAAGAGGGCCAGTGAGCCATTTTTAGGGGAGAAAACACAATTTTTAGCACGATTTTCAGTTTGAAGAGGTAGGTTTCATGCATACCCCCTATTTAATATCAATATATAAAAGAAGTGGTCTCAATTCTAGGAGGAAATAAGTTTTTAGGAGAGGAGAAATTACATAAAAAAAAATTCTGCTTATTTAAAAAAAAAACACAGTCTCCTCTGTTTCTCTTTTTTTCTCAAAATTATTTGTCTCCACCTCCATATTTTGTTTTCCAAAAGAGTATAGACAATATGTCAGGAGGCTTTATGAGAAAGGAGTGCACTAAATCCACTAGGCTCCATGCACATCCCCAAGTAGTGGACATATTCACAAGAGCAAATTGGATGAACTTTTTTGAGAAATTTTGAGGGTTTTATGAGGAGATTTCCCAAGCATTTTCTCTCTCTTTGGTCACTCACACAAGAACACATGCCATTGTCACCATTAGAGGCCTTTCCATGGAGATAACCCCTTAATTTATGAGTAGTGTCACTACCCTTCCTCTTGGGCTGCCTTGGAGTAAATATGAGAAACCAATTGGTCAGGATGCAGGGAAGAACTTTTTCCAAAATCATGAAACCCCTATTGAAGATAAAAATGGCATTATAGGGGCTAGCATACCATATCCCTTGGATGAGGTTAGCTATCAAATAATCAAATACATTTCCTGTGAGGGGAGGTACAACGTTGTTTATGGTTATCACTTTAGAATCCTCCAAGAATTAAGGTATGGCATGGACACTCCAGCACCTTAGAAGCTCAGTGTCCCTTACTTCCTCCTGCAATCCCTCATTGACTCCAACACCAAGGTACAAGCCAGAAATTTAGAGCAGCTAGCTCAACATGGCCTAATCAAAATCTTAATAGAGGAAGCCCTCCATACCTTTACACTCCCTATAGCATGTGAATTTTTCTGAAAAATGACAGCTAAGGATGACATAAAGGCCTTAACCTGTGATGTCAGCCCTACTGGCACTGAGGAGGAAGAACAACAATGGGGAGAAGCTGGAGCGAGTGGTGACATAACAGAACAAGAAAGGGAGGAGGAAGGAACTGAAATAGAGGAGGAGAGCGCTAAAGAAATAGAGCAGAAAGAGACAGAAAAAGACACAAAAGAAGGAGAAAAAGAGGCAGAGAAGGAAGAACAAGGAGAAGAGCCCCATGAGACTTTGGAAAGGGAGGCAGAAGCTACCCTCACTGCCCTCAGTACACCAATCAAGCCAAATAAAAAGAGGAAAAGACAAACCTCCATGTATTTCAAGGCTAGGAAAAGCACAAGAATTAAAACAGGAAAACCTTAGCCCTCTTCAAAAGTGCCAATTACCATTGAAGATTCACCCTCTGCCAAAGGAAAAGAATCTCCTTCGAAGACACCTATAACATATGAGAGGGGGGCTCCTAGATATTCCACATGGAAGGAAAATGTAGTACTACAAGACCAAAAAACAGTCCTACAAGAGGCTCAGACAGTTCTATAGGAGACACTGTCAAAACTACAGGAGACCCAAAAACTTGAGAAAAGGATAGAAGGACAGCCACAATTGAATGAGGAAGCACAAGAGATACAAGAGCCTAACCCCCATCCTAGTGTTGCCTTCTATTACAACCTACTTGAGGGAGGCAAAATAATTCCACAAAAATTTGCATTTCCACTATTTTTCGAATTGGAGAAAGAAAGAGTGGGAACACATAGGTGGATGCAAATAGCCAAATCCAAAGGGGTTGAGGATGTTTGCCATATGGAAAACAAACTCACAGAAATGGGCAGAGAGTTGAGTGCCCTCAAAGACAGGGAAGAAATTACAAGAAGCCACCTTGAAACTGAAAATGAATTGCTAAGGAGGCAACTGCAAGAGAAAGAGACCCCACTAGCATGCATGGCCAGCTTATCCATGGAGGCATTGCAATGCAGAAGATAGACCAAATCTTATGGTCTCTATCTAAAGAACCAATGGTTGTTATTCCAAATAAAGACTTTGGCACAAAGAGGCACAATTCCTTTCCAAGACTACAGTCAGTTCATGGATTTGTGTGACCAAAGCACCTTAGAGGACAAAGCAAAGATGGCAGAATTCTACTTACACAACATGGCCCTCATAGACATGAATGTGTGGGATCCCAATGCCAAGCTAAAGGACCTATAATTAATGGCCATGGCCTCATGGATTAACCATGAAGAATTGAGGGCAACAGAAATAAAAAGATTGATGATAAAGGAGAAAAATGAGCCATTAATGATAAGAGCTAAGCCATCAGATCCTATGGCACTCATCAACACACAACCTACTTGCCAATGACCCTCAAATTTCCCCTAGATATCTCACCAATCAGGCACAATCCATTGCACACTTTGAGGATATGCAAATACAACTTGGGGATGACTGTGTGCATGCATGCATGAGGAGATGGAACACCTTACCACACAGTTTTTAGATCAGGGAATATCATTCCCCCATGAGGTTGAAGGAGGCATTGAAAAGAGTTCCAATGTACAAGTGCTCCATGCAAAGGCTAAAGGTCAATTGGGTTGGCCTCAAACGGATTCCTCCCCACCTATTTGACATGCTGGAAGGAAAAAGAGAAGAAGAAGAGGAGGAGCAATGGAAGGACACAGATAGGAAGGTAGGATTCTATGGAAAAGAAGAGCAGACCACATTAGAAGCCTAGAATGTTATAGATGCTACCAGGGCCATAAAATATGAGGAGATTGACTAAGTTGCTCAGAGGATGAGCAACACCTTCAGTAGGGAGGTGATGATGAGCCTCATAAATGGGTAATTATGTGGGCTCATTTTACCTCCTAATCTAGTAAAGTCAACCATTCTCTTAGCTTATTGTATGATTTTCTGATTATATCTATGCTTATAGAGTGAGTTGAATTAGTTAATGTGTCATGTGGTCTAACATGTATGTAATGCAGATTATTGATTGATTTCGAGGTCAAAGTCAAGGATCCAGTGGAAAAATGGCAGGAATAACTAGAAGTGGATAGAGGAGAGGACTTATAGGAGGGAATCCCCCTCATTTATTACTCCTCACTTCAAATTCCCCTTCATTCAACTTGGAGTACAAGCAGTCTAATCATGCACTAGAAGGTAGCCAAGCAAGTGGAGGATGACTGATGATTATCTCGAGTTTTGGGAGCCAAGCCTATCTGATTTTAAGAAAGTTTTTGGTAGCTTCATTTTTATAAGTAGAGAGGCCTAGGGCCTCACTAGGGTTGGATTTTTTCTTATGTAAACTCTGCTCAAATTTCGAGCTTATTATTTTTGTGACAGTCTCATGTAAACTTGCTATTTTTTTTATAATGAAGATGGAATCCTTCTTGATCTAGAATTGAGTTACCTCAGAGGGATGAAGCTCTTTTTTTAGGTCCCAATCCAAGTAGCCAAGCTTCTCTTTACTTGTATTTGTATGCTTACTTCATTTTGTAGATTAATTTGTTGTTAGATGTATTTCTTTCATGGTTAAGAATAGGTTGCTTTTGATGATTTAGTAGTTTTCTTTCATTTGTGCTTTCTGTAGTAGGTTAAGTAGTGATAAAGAGAAGATTCAAAAGGCTATAAACAGTGCCTTGGCATCTCTTCCTCCCTCTAGGACCATGATTTGAGGCAAAGAATCTCTTCCTACCCCAAAAATACAGATTTTCCTCATTCATAGGACTTCTAGTGTTTGCAGGTTTTTGGTAGGGTAATAGTCTAGTTTTGCTTTTCTTTAGATCTTCTTCATCATGCTCACTTCCTAATTTGGAATAGTCTTCTTTCATGCTTTCCTTTCTTACAACATTTCTCAGCATTTCCTTTCATAGATCATAGTTTAGACTATTTTGATGCAAAACTCTGTTTTTCTAGATGCACTCATTTAATTTATTTCTTGATCTCATTGGTTGACTGTCAATTCCTTTGCAAAAGATCTCTTCTAGCAATACGCCAGCTTATCAGCTATCCAATCCTCCATCTGATCCATGCTCTACAAGTCTCCCAAACCTCACCTCAATTCTGCCTTAGTTTCTTGCATTTTCCATAGAACTTCTTCCTCTCTTATGGAGCAAACCCAATCATCTTTCTCTCTCCTGGTGGTTCATGGTAGACCTTAGGTGCCCCAAAACCTCATTCCAAGCTTCATCCATCTTTTTCACCCACTCTCACACCCTCAAAATAGTGAAAAATTCTCTCGACCTCCTCCTGTAGGCCTCCTGTAGTTGCCCTATTTTCCTCTTGTAGATTTCCCATGTCCTCCTGTAGATTTTCCTATAGGCTTTCATTTGAAGGTCGAGTGTGGAAAAAGCCTCTAGAAGGCCACCTGAGACCTCCTAGGACCCATCCACACCATCCTACATCCTCTCAAGTCCCAAAACCACTCTTCAACACCACCTATTCACTACCACATTCACACACAATAAATTACATGCATGTCAAATTCACATAAAGATACATAAAAATCCAAAAAGATGTTTTTTGCTTATTTACTTCTAGAAATAGCTTAGTTAGATGTTTTTTACTTCCTTGAGTAGGTAATGGCATTCCTTTCATGGTTTTCATAGTGCTTTTTGCAAAAGTAGAATAAGTTGGTTAATTAGGGTTCACTAGGTTTGCTTTATATTTCATCGTTTCTCCTTTCTGCAGTTAGAATGGCATCTGTAGAGTAATCTTTCTTTCCTTTCATCACATATAGAGCTTCCTCTGAAATCCATAGAAGTTGGCTTGAGCTCCTAGTGATCTTGCGCTGGCTGACCAAGTGACAACCTACAGCGAGAACTAGTACTTGTGCATACAGCACTGACGCTTCCAAGTTTTTTACGAGCTACCAAGTTGATAAGAGTAAAGTAGGCAGCCCAGGAGTTGCAGCATTATTGCTGCAATACTAGTGCTCACCACAACTAGTCACCAATTGTACAAGAATCATAGTCATCAAAAGATTTAAAAAAGGATGTTAGCACCATGAATGCATGAAACTAGTTGAGGCATGGCGAATGGATAAGAACTTGATTCGTGTGAAAACTTGTGTACTGATTGTCGCACAAGAGGATTTCTGATGTATTGAGAGGACAAATTGGTAATACAAGATTCACAAGAAGACTGAGGAGCTAACCATTAAGGGAGAATTTCGATAAGTATGATTCTTGTGGCCGAAGATAGTCTTTGATATGATCAACTTCACAATTCCATGACTTCATGAGAGAAAGAAATTCCCAACCTGAGTTTGATGTGAGGGCTTTGCATGAAGAGGAATGAATTGTAACAGATTCTTGAATTTGGTCAGAAGTAAAATCTTGAAAATTTGAAAGATCACACCCGAAATACCAAACATGTTTCACACTAAAATCCACATTGAGTGAAACCATGCAGACAGACGGATTGCATGAGAGAAACCAGATCTAATTTAGTTTGGGGGGCTTACTAGAGTCGCGAGATCCTGACATAACCATCAACAGAATTTGAAGTGCCTTGATTCCCTGGCAAGTCCCAAAACTTTCCATGATTGTAGCATTTCATTTTGAAGCTTAAACCAGATCATGCATGGTTTGAGGGTGGTTGTTGTTGCTAATCTCAAAACTGCTCACTGGATGGAAGTCGTCTTTGTCATAGATATCACCTAAATTTTCAACTTGAACAATCATATTACTCAATTGGAGAGGCTCTTCTGATAATACACTCAAAGATAAATTAATTGGTGAGATTTCATGAAAAAACTTATTTGAAGAGTTGTTTTCATACAAAAGAAGAGATGATGAGGGGTGGTAAGAGTTTTCTACGATTTGACTATTTTCAATTTCATCATGGATAGGCTCACCACCTTGTGTCAATCGAGGAGATAACTCATTGGATGAAGAAAAAAAGAACATGGAGTATCCTCATCGCAAGTGAATGTGATGCGAATGGTAGGACACAAAGGAAAGTGAGTTGAAGGGAAAGTTTCGATATGAACATCTTCTTTGACCAAAGCATATTCTAGATCCAAATTAAAATCTTCATGAGGAACTGAAAGATCATATGATATGCTTGGGAATTCGTCACGACAAATGGAAATAGAGTTATCATCATTGAGATGATTACTGCCCATGGCCGGGTGTTGATTAAAATAATTGATGATATTAGATGTTTCCACCGAGATTAGTAGATTGAGAGTCATTCAAGAATCGCAACTCATTGTTTTGACATGGAAGATTTTGAAATAGAGAGAAAGTGCCCTCACCTTTCTTCTCCTTTACCTACATAATGTGACTGCCTTGTACCTAATCACAATTTGAGCCAACAGCTTGAGAATCAAGAGAATGTGAAGAACTACCTGGTGAAGAAAATTGATCAAGCGGGTCATGGTACAAAGGGTTAGGATGTAAAGAAGATAGAGGATAAAAAAAATATGGATCATCCTTGAGATTAGAGTTGTGAATGGTGGCATCCTCTTCTGGAAGGGAGAAATGAGTCTTCATTGTAGGCTTCCTGATCCATTCTAGAATTTCCTCCATTGAAGTTGGAAAAGAATTAGAAGATGGGTTGGAGATCTGATTCACATACTCAGTTTTACAATCACTGCAAGGAGGAACCCACATTGGGACTAGAAAAGGAGGAGGACAAGGAACAAAAGGGGTAGTAGGCTCCTCCTGTGCAATTTGAGGTGCCTCATGATCCATAAGAGTTGGGGAAGAAGGGAAACTAGGAGATTCAGGCTCACTGTATAAGAATACATGAACCAGGTGTTTAAACTCTTCTCTCAAGAAATGCAAGTTCAATTTTTTTTTAGGAATTTCACAACAAAGGTGAAGGAACTGATCAAAAAAGTCCTCAAATGATTCATCGGGCTTCATTCCTAAATGACAGATTATTTCACAAACATCTTAGTGGTCATACTTATCGAAGGCTTTTTGAAGATTATGTTCAACCTGAGAAAATGAATGGATAGAAGAAATGGTAATGTATGACACCATTGACTAACACAAACTTCGAATGTGAGGGTGAGTAATCTAGACATGACATCTTTGGAGCCCATTCTGTGACAAAGACGGAAACAGATAACTTGAAACAGATGTTCACGGAAATTTGATTCACCCTCACCATCAAACTTAAGCTCAAACAAGTCATGAATAACTTCCAAAGGGATGGTACAATTAAGCTATTTAGAAAAACATCTTGGGATTATGATTTTAGGAAGAGCCATATGAAAATAAGAGATTCAAACTAGAGTCTATGGGCACAGCTTGTCAACTAGCCATCATTTTAGCGCTATTTTTTTATGGTGATGGAAATCTGTCAACCAAGGGGATCTCCCCAATATGAAGTCCCAACTAGACCTCACACCATTTGGTGTAGGAGTCCCATCCAGTATAAAGGTCCAGTTTCTGAATCCTCAAAGATCTACCTTGGCTCTAGTTATCACCATAGGAGAGTGATTCAAAGTGACCTTCGAACAACAAGGTAATTTTTCCTGGTGAGTGTGCAATGAAATTGTGTCAAGGCTCTCTTGTTGGAAAAGGGGGAAGAAAAGTGAACCTCTAAGTGAGAGGTAATAGTACCACCTAGGAAGAGACACACGCGAACTAGGAAGGTTTGTCCAGCATCTAGCGGAATAGTTGATAGTGGACGCGGCAGTTGTTAAAACCAAAGTATAGGGAAATATCCATCCACCATTCAGTAGAATAGTTCACAATGGATGCGACGGTCACTATAACCAATGAGTGAGAAAGGACTATCTAGTATCCTCTGGAGTAGTACTCCACACGGATGAGATAGCAATTATAACCAATACAACACATTCCCAACAAGGTATGCACTAAAAAATTGAAATACTTCAACTATCTTAGTACATGTGAAACAAACATGAATTAAAAATGCTCAAATAATAGTCTTATAAACATCCATAAGTCATGCATGGAAATATGCTAGCTTGAACATGCTTATGTATTAAGCTAAAGTTCCAAGACACATATTTACATCATATATCACTAGCCCTAGTAGTGGGACATTGGAGCCACTCCTCGCTCCTCAAAGAATTGACTAAACCTCTCTATGCTTTGTGGGAGGAGCCAAGGTTAAAAATTCCTTTGCTCATAAAATGAGGGGGTATAGAACCAAGGGGTGATGCTTGACCCTTGTAACTCTTTGACTATCCTCATGATTGTTCAACTTCCTTTGGATTTTCAACTGACATGATTGTTCATATTCATGTGTGTCCATTGGACTTCCACTTTACATTACATTCGATTTACAATAGATATGACCCATAATAGTGATGTGGACTTTAATAAATCATGACATGACTTGACATGACACTGCTGACATGAACTAGCGTGTTGAGGTGGAAATGTCAAGTCGATGTTGCTACTGAGCGATGGATGTGTTCTTGGATGTGCTTTCTCTTCTCCTCCACATAGCTTGATTATGCAGGGTATTCAATGATATTTGGTCTTGAGAGGTGGTTGCATGCATGTGTTCCCTTTGCTTGTTCTTGATAAGATTCTTTATCCATCTAGTTGTAAGTGAGACTTCTAGCATGTTCACTCCTTCTCCTTCTTCATTGTCTCACCATGATCTAACAATGTACCTATTCCTGCAATTCACTCATGATGGGATGACATCAATCCAAAAAATCCATAATATAATATGGTGCATTATCATCCATGGATTGAGGTTGGGACAAGTCACAGGCCGGGAGACAGGGCTCAGTGACTACACATTGCACAGTTTCGGTTGGCGGGGAGAGAGCTTGATCACTGAGATTATTAAGAGCACAACTCAGACTTGACTAAGGAACTTTTGAGAACATTCCTCATTGAGGAGAGAAATTGCTCAGTGGCCATTGGGAGATAATATTTCACAGTTTAAGTCAGTAGTGACTAGTGTAAGGTGAGGCCAAGGGAGGTCATTTCTGCATAGTTTTCAGAGGCAAGGAGCACTAGTCAGCAAAGAGGCTTGGAGGAAAAATATGTGCAGTTCTTGAGGACAGTGAGATCCAGCTAAGGGAGGACATTGGGAACATCTTTGTGTAGTTTGGAGACTAAGGGAGTCTATGCTCTCTGAGCACTATGAAATTCAAATAGGAAAGGGAAAAGATTAAGAACTAAAAGTGCGAAATGCGTAGTTCATGCTAGATTGCAAGGAACTTCTATGCAATTATGGGAGTCAAGGAAGCTTGTTGAACTCTGGAATTGTGTAGTGAAACTGCCCTAGTGGAAAGTTCCTGCACATTTTGTATCTCTAGTGAGAAAGGTCACACCATTAAGGGCTGAGACTATGCAATGCACAACTTAGTCGAGGCCCGATGAAGATGAGTTTCTTGGTCGGGAAGATTTTCTGAAAATGGCTAAGTGCCGAAGGAATATGGACTTATGATAAACTTGAAATTTGATCACACACTTAGCATACTTCAATGACATGAAAACAAAACAAAAATAAAATCATTACCCTCTGAGTGACTGTTCACAAAAAGAAATGACAAGTGCGACACTTGAGATAGACCTTAGGACGACCATGATGACACTTGTGTGACACTGCTCAAGGCTTTGTGTATGAGTTCAACATGTGTTTATATGGCTAGGAAAACTAGTATACATGAAGACCAACTTTCGAGGTCACCAGAAAGGTTCACAAACATGACATAACAACCAAACATGCTAGAAGACGACCATTGATCCAACAAGCAAAAGGGAGCAAGACACTTAGAGGAAACACATGGAATTAATTTCAGTGGTTGTAACCATGCATGTCATTGAAGACGTAATGATACAGAAACGATAAGTAATCCTTCATGTTACACTAAGATATGCATTTCAAAAGATGTGCTTTGTTTTCCATACCTACCCTCCAAAGGGTTATGCATTAGATGAATTCTTCATGTGGTCTTGATCTTCCATTGTACACTAGGTTCCTTGGTCTCCTTATCTTTTCTCCTTAGCTCCTTGAGAGTAATCTATCATGTCATCCATCTTTGTGGCCACTAAGAGACAAAATTGCATAGCTTAAGTGGGCAATGAATGTTGTGGGATAAGGCCCTGGGAGGACACATCTGCATAGTTTCGGGATGCATGCAGAGTGGGCAGCTGAGATGCCTGAGGGACAAAATTGTGAATTTTTTGGAGACAGTGGGTTCCAACTGAGTAAAGGACACTAGAGGATGCCACTGAAGATTTTTGGATGTTAAGGTAGGTTGAGATTTCTTCCCATTGCGCAGCTCTAGTGGGAAAGGTTGAGGGTTGCATATGAAAAATGCATACTTTAGGAAAGCTAGATGAGGCTAGGTTGTTAGGGAAACTCTAGAATTTGGCTAAGCATGGGATCAATGGAACCAAGGCGAAAAATGATATAACTTTACTACGATCACACACTTGAACACTTAGTGATACAACATAGACCATCCAAAACATACTTTGCTTAATGCAACAAACTTTGTGGAAGCTCACGACAAGTGCGGCTCTGATGATAGACTTTGGGAGGATAAAGGCGACACTTATGCAAGATTGTGTGAAATGTGTGAAAAACATGTTTATGTGATGTGAATAACCCATTCTTACAAATATTTCCCCTTGAATAAAAACAAACTTCCCTTTCCATGACAAGCAATAATCCCCATGCCCAAAGATGACACATACTATATAAAGATAAAAGCGTGAATGACTCTTAAGGCCGAAGAGGGGAGATTGAGGTCATAAGCTTACCAATAAGTGACTAAGGAATGATCAATCACAGGATCCATAGTAGGCTCCAAATTTTAAGTGTAGGCCAAAATTTTGGAGGGTGTTGCAGTTGCTACAATAGAACCCTTCTTGGGACCAGGTCCCTAGGGTCAATTTTTTACAATTTTGTAATAGCCTTTGTAAAAGAATGTAAAGTCTTCATGAAATAAGGAAGCAGAGCATAAATATAAGTAAGATTCAAAGAGGCATTGGTCCTTTGTTTGGGTAGGTGATAGGTCAGTTTTGAGACTCAACCATGGGTCGCGGGCCATGGTATTGTAATGAAAAGGCTATATATAGTTGAGTCATAACAAGTCTAAATATCGAACTTAGATAGAGAATCATTGTAAGGGAAAGGTGCTAAGGCAGGAAAAGTCTGTTCTTGTACTTAGGCGAAAGGGGAAGGCTCCTACAGCTGAGTGCTCATAGACCTTGGTAAGTTCGCAACTGAGTGCGCGGGCCCCTACAACTAATTGCGTAGGGAAGAAAGAGTCTGTAACTGAATGTTAAATCTAATAAACACTGTTTTGGATTGAATCTATTGCATATGTTCCTTGTTCTTTATTTCTGTTTAAGTTTATGCATCTTCACTTAACAATCTTATTTACATGACTTGATGCTTTATTTCTGAGCAAAAAGGATAGATCTATAATGTTTATGCATGATAAGAGTAATTAGATACCTGCACAAAGTACTAGATATATATGTAGGACTTAACTGATTGGAAAGTGTAGGTCTGTGCGAAGGCATATCTAATGTATAAAGGCTACAAAATACCTAGTTTATTGTGTGAAAATAGTAAATCTATCTCTTTTATGCATGATAAGTACAAGTAAACACCTTCGTGAACGACTAAATATATGTTCCATAGAAGTTGTAGTAGTTGACAATCGGAAGGAGTAGACCTACACGAAGACAATTCTAAGCTATCAAGCCCCCCTTAAGCCAACAAATGGTTCTGTTGCCGGGACCGAGATGATTCTAAGGAATCTGTGATGTCGAATAAGTGGTTCCCTACCAAGAAGGAAATTGAGAAGTGGCTCGATCACAAGGAATGAGTGTTTGTGTCTCAAGAGAACAGAAATCTACAGTTTTCCAAGGAGAAGTGGTTGAGTAGATACCTATACTCGTCTGAAATTGAAATTTTTTTATGTTTCTTCCCTAGCGAATTTCACGTATGGCTGTCTAAATTGGGGGACAGTGAGGGTACATGGAGAATTCATTAGGGGACTTTTTAGGTCTAAAATGGGCCTCCTAAGAAAAATGTACAATAAAAATAAACTTTATAATAACCAACAGGATTCAAGATGATGATATCAACCATGGGGGATGATTCACCATTTTTGGAGTAAAAAAGTAAAAATATAAAAATAATAAAACTACTTTTTCAACTCTTATTTTTAACTTATCTCCCTAATGTTTTAATCAAATTTCAAGCAGGAGAAATCATTGGAAGCAAAATTTGATTCCTCGTCCAAGGAGTACCCATGTTGCTTACTTTCGATGGACCCTTCTATACAAAAAATGAGAAATACATGAAAAAGCGTGATTGCAATCACGTTTTTCATGTATTTCTCATTTTTCGTGTAGTAGGATCCATTGCAAGTATGCAACATGGATATTACTTGGATGAGTAATAAATTTTTTCATCCAACAAGTGTTTCTGCTCGAAATTTGAATAAACCCATAGGAATAAAAGTTGAAAATACGAATTCAAAAAGTAGTTTTTTCTTTTTTCCCTCTAAAATTTGATGATGTAATCTAATCTTATTTTATTATTTTCACTATTATTTTATAATTTCCTTAGGAGGCCCATTTTAGACCTCAAAAATCACCTAATGGACGGCCCTATCGTGTGGACTCCAAAGCTAGGGAGGTGCTTGGAAGCTTCAAGAAACAACATCACACGGGTCATTGATCACTGGATTGACCGAACACTTGGAGCTTTTGTGACTGAGATCGCAATCGACACAACTGTCAATTATAGTGAAGCAGAGTGCAGGCTCTTCAAGGGACTGTGAGGTAAGTACTTACGCCCTCTAAAGACTTGGACTAAGATGTTGTTATGTGAAAAATGGGTTATGCCATTACCTTGATGTTTGGAATTATGCGAAGTGGAAAATTCTTAGGATGGAACGGAGAATGAGGCTCTCAGTATAGTCCACTGATCAAATCCCCATTAAGCGACGACGAAGGAACAAGCCTAAGTATACCCTAGAGTGAGGTATAGTTGATTAGGTAGGGTATCCTATAATTACCTAGTCCATCCACTCCACCTCCACCTCCACCACTCAATATGGCGAACTCAATGAAGATGTTGATTTTTAAAGGGGTAGGAAGGGAAGACCCCGAACAGTTCTGGTCTGTGCAGGTGCTGTATGGACAACACAATAAATTACGGATGATAAATCAAGAGTGTAGCTGGTCACGGCCTTACAAGACTGAGCATTTACATGATACATCAAGTTCACTGATAACCCCAACGACGCGTTGGCAGAAACCCAGTAGGCATTGAATAAAGAGGTTAGAAAACCTAAGTCAGAGGCGTAGTCAGTAACTAAGTTAAAAGAAATTCGACAATATGTATTTGAGGCATCCTAGGATTTTGATTAGAGGTTGAAATGCCTAATCATACAAGCTAATATGGTGATTACAAATTCTCAGCATCAAGACTGGTACATCGCGTCACTCTTACCACACATAAGATCGTCACTGTCACAACAAAAAATAGCAATGCAAGCAGAGGTGGTAGATATTACAATTAGGTTGGAAGCCTCACCAATATAGGATACAAACATCATAGTACAATATATTCACTTGCAGTTGGAAAGCCTGTATTTGGAGTTATAGAGCCTAAAGAAGGGAAAGGAAGCCCAACCTGAGGTGTGCGCTGAAGTTGGACCTTGAAATGTAAGGGCCATGGTCACGATAAGGACCCCTATCCGGTTTATGAGAATTTTATTATGGGAGGGGGGCATGTCCCCCTGAAGTTAGAAAATACTACTAGGTCAAGTGCAGGAGTAGTGCCATGGTCTGTTATATGTCAGGTTACGGGACAACATGCGACAAAAAATTTCCATCTACTCCAGTAGTTTATACAGATCCCTCAGCAGTTGTTTTTTAATTTCTACAAGTCTATTAGCCATCATGAGCACCATTGTCTAAGTTATGAACTCATGATGAATAGGACCCCTGCCTACCGAATGCAGGCCAAAAATTGTCCACGGGATTAGGGCACGGGTGAAACGCGGGGAGGATTCCAAGGTCCTGGAAGAGGAAGAAGAGGACGAGCTAGAAAAGGATGGAGACAAGTTGTTGCTATAACTGCAGTGAATCTAGACATTTTGCAAGTGACTATCCGAACCCTACGCATCCCTCATGTCAATATTGCAGACAGTTCGACCATGTGATAGAATATTTCCCGATCCTTATATAAAATATGCAAGAAAAGAAAATTCAGATGCAGCAACCTATGCAGAACATCCAGATGATTAGGGTAGAGCCTCGTGAAGAAGATCAAAGTGTAAATATAGTGATAAGAAGTGGTATGACCACAAGAGAAGAGAAAGGAAAGTAGCCCGAGGCTGAAGTTTGGGTGTGTAAGGCTACCAAGAAAGAAGTAGACTTTGACCTTAATAAATCTAAATAGACCTTCATTGAAGCAAAGAGCTTTGTTGAGGCCTCCACCTCATGAAGACAAGAGAAACTGGTGGAAGCTAGTATGACGCAGGAGGTAGATCCTTCATTGTTAACCACTTTTCTAAAGACCTGTATCAAGTTATTACATGATAAGAAGGTAGTACAAGGACTCCAAGAGATAATAGACAACTGTGCGGGCATGATTAAGCTTCCTTCAGAATATCACATTGTAAGGAAGCTAGGTAAGCATAAGAAGCGGACAGGGTGTGAGATGAGGCTGCCCACGTAGATAGGAGAGTATGAAATGGACCAGGTAATCTTGGATCTGAGGTCAGATGCAAATGTGCTTCATAAAAGAATGTGGGAAAGGATGGAGAAACCTATGCTACAATGATCTCCTATACATCTATGCATGGCCAATCAACATAATATTGTTCCATTGGGGATGTTATATGTTGTGGCAGTAGATATTGAAGGAGCTAGTGCTCTGGCGGATTTTCAAGTAATAGAAATAGTAGATGACAACAATCTATATCTAGCACTACTAGGAATTGATGGGGCTTTTGACATGGATGCAGTAATCAACTTGAAGAAGTGTGAGATGACTTTTGAAAGGAAGGTGCTAAGAATTATAGTGTCACTGTTAGGGTCCAACCCTAACCCCCTTATTTATGTAGTGGGATCACGTCATAATAAAGAGTCAATAAAGCCCATATTAGTAATTGTAAGTGGTTAACCCGCTATTAATGACAGGACCATAGTTAGTTGCAAATGGGCCTAGTATTAGATAGATGGTATTAATAAAACCCATGGTATTGATCCATGGTATTGCATGTATGAGTCATACATAAAGGATAGAGACTCCTTGCAAGGAGCATCGTGTCTTATTTCTAAATCGAGCTCTGCTCTATTGGAGGTTTCCCCCTCGAAGAGGCCAGTGAACATTGCTTTCTGGATAATAAAATATTTGTTGTTGACTCTCACTCTTCTATATTCTGGGTATTTTTCTTCGCATATTTTGTATTTGGGTATCTTTTGCAAGCTAAGAGCATAACAAGTGGTATCAGAGCACTTTCCAGGGCCGATGGGATCTCCATTTCTTAGCAAAAATATTTTTGGCTAGAGACATGTTCTGGCGTCTTTAAACCATGGGATCTGTCATTGAGCGCATAAACCTGTTGATTTTGGGAGGCATGCATGCAGGAAATACAAGAGGTGGTCACACTTGTTGGACTCCCTTGTAACCCCTGTGGGTACCCCTTCGAGTAGTAGCGCATTAGACAGAACCGCGTACGGACTGTCTTCCACGTACCTTCTGGGTATATCGGAAGCCCCTTAGCTCCTCTACAACCTAGCCATAGATAAACCGTCAGCCATCTTGTTGCTACAGTACACTAAGAACAGCACTCGGAGAGGTTACCTGCCCGTACAATAGGGTAGTCGGGTTGTACGACTAAGGGTACGGTTGATCCTCCTTAGTTAGAGCCCTGAAGCATCGAGCCGAGTACTACTGTCAGACCCTTGTGTATATTGCAATCTGTAGCACCTGACACTCCTCGAGATCATAGTTCCCTTTTCTATCTTGGGATCACGCATCATCTCTACCAGATTCGCACGCGCAAAAGGGTGCAGCAGCAGCAGACAGCACTCCAATCTATTAGATCCATTAGATCCGCAGCAGCAATCTGTTCCACCGCTCAGAGTTATCCGATCCCCCATTCAGATCTCTTAGATCCACCTGATCTGAGTATTTGTGTGGGGTTCCTATACCGAAGCATGATTTTCGTAGGACTTTTGACAGCATTGACATTTTGAGGATTCGACAACTGCAGTATTGCTAAGGAAAGAGTATAACTCTGCTAGGAGTTAAAAAAAAAAAAATTTTGAGATCTCCCAGGGCGCTAATTAGTGATCTAGCCCATCAGAATCAGGACGACAAGCTAAGCACGGTGCTACCATTCAAGTCTTAGTGAAAAAAAAAGATTTGGCGGTCCCAAATTTCAAGAGCATCAGGTCGATGCATGGTAGCAACTAGAGCTCAAGCTATGGCCAATGAGAGGATGGACAAACTTTAACAAACCTTGCAATCCCTCCAAACTCAACTTGACAATCTAACAATATTAATCCCGAGTGTAATCCCGAAGGGCAAGGAGGAAGCCCATGAGGAGGCGTATATTGGCAATGGACACAGTAAGGGTGAGTCTAGCCATTCTCCTAACCTCTGGGGCCCCCAAAAACAACAATCCCGTCCGAGACCTCCCAAGTTAGATATTCATAAATTTGATGGTTCTCACCCGGCGGCATGGATAGCACAAATGGAGCAGTATTTCAATCTGAATAACATCTTAGATAATGAGACTCAGCTTATGGTGGGGAGCATGTACTTGGACAATGAAAGGTGGCAATGGTGGGAATGGCATCAACATTGTAATGCACCTTTTTTGACTTGGGACAAATTCAAAAAAGCTCTTACAGACCTCTTTGACCAGGAATATTCTTTTTTGGGTCGTCTTACTAAGCTCCGACAGACTGGCACAGTGGATGAATATATTACAACCTTTGAATCCTTAGCCTTCCGCACTAGGGGTCTCTCAAATGTGTTCTACATGGAATGTTTTATCAATGGTCTTAAAGAGGCCATAAAAGCCCACGTCCAACTGCACCACCCTCCCACATGGATTGAGGCTTGCAAGGTAGCTCGTAACGTGGAACGTGCGTTAGCAGCCCTATCCACTCGCCCAAATTTCACCGCCAAGGGTCGCCCCCCATAAGCTCACAGCACGACTCAAACACTTAAGGTTCAAAAGGTGTCACCTGTAGAAATGGCCGAAAGAAGAAAGCAGGGATTATGTTACTACTGTGATAAAAAATACTCCCCGGGTCACAAATGCAAGGAGCCCAAATTTTTTCAATTTGATACCACTGATTACAACTCATCGGAGGAAGATCTACCACTTGAGGAACCTGAGGCAGTAGAAGAGGAAAACCAAAAGGACAATGTCCCTGACGAACCAGTTATTTCACTGCATGCTCTAGCAGGGATTTCTTCACCTCAAACTCTCAAAATCAGAGATTTTATTAAACATAGCCCAATAGTAGTCCTGATTGATAGTGGAAGTACACATAATTTCATCCATCAAAAAGTCGCGGAAAAAGTGCATTGTTTTGTACGAGCAGTTTCTAACTTCCAAGTCCAAATTGCGGATGAGGGCACAATGAAATGTGAAGGCCGCTGTGAAAATGTCAAACTTCAAATGGGGGATTATCAGTTGAACACCCACATGTTTGCAATACACATGGGTGGGTGCGACATTGTCCTCGGGGCTGAATGGTTTCGCACTCTTGGGCCAATCACAATGGATTTCCAGGAGTTATATATGAGTTTTAAGTAGAACAACTCCACACATACCCTCCGTGGACTCCAGGCGAGAGCGCCCTCTATCATCAGCTCGCATAGGATGGAAAATTTGCTAAAAAAGGGCCATCATGGAGTTATAGCTCAATTTAATGCCATCCAGGCAGTTGAAACCAAGTCTCTACCGATTCATCCTAATATGCAACAGATTTTAAATAACCATTTGTCGGTCTTTGACAAGCCTCATGAGCTTCCACCCTCAAGAGGGGAACATGATCATAGCATCACCTTGGTTCCTGGAGCCCAACCCCCAAATGTGCACCCATACAGATATCCGTTCACCCAAAAGAATGAAATAGAATAAATAATCAAGGAACTTTTCGAAGCAGGTGTCATATGTCCCAGCATTAGTCCTTATTCATCACTGGTGGTCATGCTACTCAAGAAAGATGGGGAATGGCAGATGTGTCCAGACTTCAGGGCCCTTAATAAGTTGACAGTCAAAGGTAAATTTCCCATCCCAGTGGTTGATGATTTGCTGGATGAACTCAATGGGGCTCAATTCTTCACTAAGCTGGATCTTCGCTCAGGCTACCACCAAATTCGCATAAAGGAAGTCGAGATTCCAAAGACTGCTTTTCGAACTCATGAAGGCCATTATGAGTTATGGGTCATGCCATTCGGTCTTTGTAATGCCCCATCTACTTTTCAGAGCCTTATGAACCATCTTCTCAAACCATATCTCAGGAAATTTGTTCTTGTCTTCTTCGATGACATCCTCATCTATAGTTGCACTTGGGCCACACATCTTCAGCATGTAGATCTACTCTTGCAAATGCTCCGCAAGCATCAAGTATTTGTTAAGATGTCCAAGTGTTCATTTGGCATGGAAGAAGTTGAGTATTTGGGCCACATTGTGGGGTGTGCAGGTGTCAAGGTGGACCCCAAAAAGATCCAGGCAATGCACGATTGGCCTCAACCTAAGACCTTGAAGAGCCTGAGAGGATTTTTGGGTCCCACAGGCTATTGTCGCAAATTCGTCTGCAAATATGGTCGCATAGCGAAGCCCCTCATGCAACTCCTGAATAAAAATTCATTCTTCTGGAATGAGGATGCACAACAAGCATTTAAAGCTCTCAAAAATTCCATGTGTTCCACTCCAGTCTTAGCACTACCGGATTTCACCAAATCTTTTGTCATTGAATGTGATTCTTCGGGTACAGGTATTGGGGCAGTCTTAATGCATGAAGGTTGACCTTTGGCCTTCACAAGCCAACAACTAAGTGGGAATAATCTGGGTCAATCTACCTATGAGAAGGAAATGATGGCCATCTTACATGCAGTAGAGACCTGACATCCTTACTTACTGGGGCGACGTTTCCAAATCCGCACAGACCATCACAGTCTTAAATATTTTTTGGAGCAATGCCTATCCTCCCCACAACAAAATAAATGGCTTGCCAAAATGCTGGGATATTATTATGAGATCGTTTACAAAAAAGGGCAAGAAAATAGTGTAGCAGATGCATTATCTCGCCAATTTGAGGAAGAAAGTACCCTGCTAGCAATTTCCCTTCCCATCCCAGAATGGATTGAAGAGGCTCGCAGCTAATGGTTATCACATCCCGGGCTCTCCCAACTCATTTCTCAATTGCAGGCGGATCCAAATCCCACCAAGGGCTACTCGTGGCAGAATGAGATTCTTCGCTACAAGGACAGAGTCGTAATATCACCAACATCTAGCCTCAAAAGTCGCATTTTGGTAGAATTGCACTCATCCCCCCTTGTAGGACATTCAGGCTTTCAGAAGACGTATGCTCGCACCAGAAGATCATTTTTTTGGACAAGCATGAAAAAGGAAATCCTTACTTTTGTAGCAGAATGCAATGTCTGTCAACGCCACAAAGGGGAGACTGTCAAAGCACCATGCACATTACAACCATTGCCCATCCCGGCATCGATATGGACAGAGGTTTCTATGGATTTCATTACAGGTCTTCCAAAGTCCGGAAACAAGTCAGTCATCATGGTGGTTGTGGACAGACTTTCGAAGTATGCTCATTTCTATGCACTACCCCATCCATTTACACCGACTTTGGTCGCTCAATATTTCATGGATCAGATCTTAAAATTGCATGGCATGCCCACTTCTATTGTGTCCGATCATGATATGATCTTCACCAGTAATTTTTGGTAGGAACTCTTCAGGCTACAAGGCACCCAACTAAAACTCAACACTTTCTATCATCCACAAACAGATGGTCAAACTGAAGCCATCAACAAATTTCTAGAAACCTACCTTAGGTGTTTCACTTCAGAAAAGCAACATCTTTGGGTACAGTGGTTACCTCTGGTTGAATGGTGGTATAACACCAACTATCATGCCACCACCAAATTGACTCCCTATGAAGCAGTATATGGTCAAATCCATCCTTCCCCTACTTCTTATATCAAGGGATGCTCAAAGGTACAAGCAGTGGATCAACTCCTACAAGACTGTTCAACCATGCTCGCCCATCTTAGAGAGAATCTTCATCAAGCTCCAAACTGCATGAAGCAACAGGTAGACCAGCATCGCTCAAAGCGCCAATTTCAAGAAGGGGATCAGGTATTTTTGAGGCTGCAACCATATAAGCAAACATCACTCAAAGGAAAGGGTTGTCAGAAACTATCTCCAAAATTCTACAGACCATATCAGGTACTTCAACACATTGGAGAAGTAGCATACAAGATGGCTTTGCTGCCTACTGCAAAAATCCATCTAGTTTTCCATGTCTCATGCCTCAAGAAAGTGATTGGGAACAATTGCATAATTCAAACCAGTCTACCTGAATTGGACAAGGAAGGGTCAATCTGGCTCCAACCTGAACAGGTCCTTGACACATGAGAACGGCCCCTACGTGGCCGAGTGATTAGGGAAGTCCTCATGAAGTGGAAAGACACCTCTCCGAAAGATGCAACTTGGGAACCAACCACTATTCTTCAGCAGTTTCCGCAGCTTCAGCCTTGAGGACAAGGCTATTCTTAAGGGGGAGGGCATGTTAGGGTCCCACCGTAACCCCCTTATTTATGTAGTTGGATCACGTCATAATAAAGAGTCAATAAAGCCCATACTAATAATTGTAAGTGGTTAACCCGTTATTAATGACGGGACCACAGTTAGTTGCAAATTGGCCTAGTATTAGATAGATGGTATTAATAAAACCCATGGTATTGATCCATGGTATTGCATGTATGAGTCATATATAAAGGATAGAGACTCCCTGTAAGGAGCGTCGTGTCTTATTTCTGAATCGAGCTCTGCTCTATTGGAGGTTGCCCCCTCGAAGAGGCCAGTGAACATTGCTTTCTGGATAATAAAATATTTGTTGTTGACTCTGACTATTCTATGTTCTGGGTATTTTTCTTCACATATTTTGTATTTGGGTATCTTTTGTAGGTTAAGAGCATAACATTCGCTAGACCCTACTGAGGGAGGCGTGCTATACTGAACTTGTTCATGACTTTGTGGAGGATGATGATGATCTAGATCAAATATACAAGATCATGACGTGAGATGAAGATTGGATCAATCCCACCATAGATGGACGGATCGGGTGGGATAGAGACAACTTCTGTACCTCAGACTCAGATGAAGAGCTCGAGCACTAGCAAAATCAGTTGCACAAAGTATCTACACTCCAATGCAATATGATGACCAAATCATTGCGGTGTGTCTCAGCTGAGGTAAGAAATCTTCCACATTATGATGGACTAACTGATGTTGATCTGTCTTTGGATGAGTTTGAAAGGGAAGTGCCTGAAGAACATCACTTCCAAGCACTTGAATTAGCATTGCACACTACACCTGCCCATTGGTGGGGTACACACAAGGAGAACTTCGCTAGTTGGAAGGAATATAGAAAGATGATGAAATTAAGGTTTGGATATGCTAATACTAGGATGACTGAGAATATAGTGGGAAGGATGTTCCTAGCGAGAATTCAGTGTGGTGGACTAGAGCTTGAGTAATTGAGCCACAACTAGAATGGGTGAACATCTTCTCTCATGCCTTAGATACAATCCCAACAAACTTGGTATTTGGAAACAAATCTCCACCATGGGACAGTCGAATGGGACATCCTAAGAGAACTTTTTGACTGACGTTCAACTTTGAGGATGGGTTCGAATGTATTGATGAAGCACTTTAGGAGATAAGAGCACTATCTTCAGGACGCCTAAGGAACCGGTAGAATGGACTCAGCCATATTGGAGTACACAATTGAACAATGCACTAGAATGTTATAATGTGATTTCTAAGGAGGAAGAATAAGATCCACAAAATATTAACATTCTAGAATCAGAGGGACAATGTGAAGTTGAGGGACCTTAGACAAAGAACCCTAATGTAACAGAACCACTGAAAACTCGACAAGTAAATATTCGGTCTAACGCAAAGCCTAAGTTTGCAAAGATATGAGACTATTGGGACGAAGATACAGTTGATAAGGTAGTTGAACCCCTATGTGAATACCATGATCTATTCCCAACAAAGTTTTTAGATATGAAGGGTATTGTAGGAGATTTGGGCATTATGAAAATTACTTTGAAACCTGATGCAAAGCCCGTCAATCAAAGACCTTATCAACTCAATCCAAAGTATAAAGAAAAGGCGCACAAATAGCTTGATAAGATGTTGGAAGCTGGTATTATTGAACAAGTATAAGAATATGATTGGGTAAGCCCAATGGTGGTCCAAGGAAAGAAATAGTAGGGTGAAATTAGAATATGCATAGATCTTAGAAATTTGAATGTGTGCATGATCCATTCCCAACGCCGTTTACAGATGCAATATTAAATAATGTTGGCAGATAGGAGGCTTATTCATTCGCTGATGGGTTCTCAGGCTACCATCAGATTAATATCATGCCAGAGGATTGCAGTAAGACTACCTTTGCGACTGAGTGGGGTTGCTTTCAATATATAGTGATGCCATTCAGATTAAAGAACATACCCACAATCTTCTCCAGGGTAGTAATCATGGCATTCAAGGAATTTATTCATAAATTCTTGGAGGTATACTTTGATGACTCTACTATCTTCAGATTGGTAAAGTGCCATGTTGCAATTTTGCGTCTCATGCTAGATACATGTCACAGATACCATATCGTGTTGAACCTAAAGAAATGTATATTATGTGTGCCTTTTGGGATTTTGCTTGGCCATGTTGTGTGTAAGCATGGATTGATGGTGGATCCTATGAAGATAGAAGTAATCATGAATTTAGAAGCTCCTAAGAATTTTAAGCAGCACGCACAACATTGGACCACACAAGATACTATAGGACATTTATCAAGTCTTATGCCTAGATAACTATGTTGATGGAGAAACTGTTAAAGAAGGATGCAACTTTCTGTTGGGATGAGCAGTGTCAGCAGAGTCTCGATGTGTTAAAGGACAAGATGGCAATTACATCCATCTTAGTATTTCTGGATTGGAAAAAAGAATTCCATGTGCATGTATATGCCTCATGTATTATGTGGGGTGCGGTATTGACCCAACCGGGCGAGGGTGATATTGATCATCCAATAACTTTTGCAAGTAGGAAACTGTTGAAAGCTGAAAAGAACTATTCCACTACAGAGCATGAAGGGTTGATGATGGTCTACGCACTGCAAAAGTTTCGACATTACTTGTTGGGCTCACATTTTAAAATGTATACAGATCATTCCAAACTGAAATACCTAGTTAATAAGCTTGTGTTGGGGGGGGAATATTTATAGGTGGTTGTTTTTGTTTCAGGAATATGACTTTGAAGTGATTGTGAAGCCCAAATGGTTGAATGCAGGACTAGATCACCTAAGGCGAATCGGTACAGGTGAAGAACCAACTAATATAGATGAAGGATTGTCAAATGCACAACTCTTTTTTGTGTGCATTATTGATGATGATTTTGCAGATATAATTCAGTTTCTGACTACTAAAACAACTCCAGAAGGGTATTTTACTCAACAGAAGAAGGAACTGGTGGTTCACACTGCTGATTTCTCTTTTATAGCAGGACACTTGTATAAGATGGGGAATGATGAAATATTGTGCAGATACATTCTGAATTTTGAACGTGCTAGTATACTCTGCGAGGCCCATGGAGGAGTGGCGGGAGGACACTATGCAGGTAGAGCAACTGCACAAAATATTATGCATGTAGGGTTATGATGGTCAAAAGTGCATCAAGATTCTAAGGCATTTTGTAAAGCATGTGATGCTTCTCAAAGAACAGGAAAGCCTTCGCATAGAGATGAATTTCCCCCTAAACCCTCAAGTTTCGCTACAAGTATTTGACAAATGGGAAATTGACTTTGTAGGTCTGATACAACCACCAAGAAGGAAGAGATGCGCATGGTACATTATTACTATGATAGAGTACTTAACCATATGGGCAGAAGTGCAACCGGAAAGGATTGTACTGTTGCTACCACTACAAAGTTCCTATTTGAATATGTCTGAACACAGTTTGGGTGCCCTAAAGTATTAATGAGTGATAGGGGTGCACATTTCCTGAATGAAACAATCGACGCGATGCTCAAAGAATTACAGTTATACCATCATAAGATGCTTGATGAAATCGGGGACAATGTCTAAGATACCATGACAGAGCTGTGGCAACAATTCGAGCAGTAATACATGCAGACGCTGGGGAGCCTACAAAAGGATATGCAAGAGCTACAAATTTGGACAAGCAGAATTTAGGCAAGTGTTAGACAAGTGAGTGAGGTTCAAGTGAGCCTACCGTAAGTGAGTGTGAGTGCCCTAGAACCAGAACAGACTCTGGACCTCAAAGTCATTTCTTTTCTAGAAGGAACATTGGGTGCCTAGTCAAAGGAAGATAAAGCCCTGATTGGAAAGATCAAAGGAGTGGGTATGAATTTAGCCGTGACGCCACTTTAGACCCTCCACATGCTTCAACCCGGGGTCTCGGATGAGGTTTAGATGCAAGAAACATGTGCGCTGTTTGTGATAAGCAAAGTTAAAATGAAAAATGAGAAGATCTTCTTCGAGAAGGTTCAGGCTCTAAAGGAAAAATAAGATCTCGCAGCATGAAGCCAGAGCCTGGAAGTAGCCATTACACAAGTGTGTAACTCAGTACTAGAGCTACACATTCTAGAGGATGCGGTCGCATCAGCAAAGGTTCGAAAATTGGTCGCTGCAGTGCAATAGTCCAAGGAAGAGGTAGGCCAAGTTACTTTTGATTTTTAGATGAAGATCTCGGAACTACAATTAAAACTACAGCCAAATACTTCGGCAGAGGTCAAGGAGAAATGTGGCGCAACCATGAGGGAACATATGGCTACCTTGGATAGTGCAGTATCAAGTTGAAATTCTATCTTTGAACATGAAATGGAGTTATGGAACACTTTGCAGGAGGACTCAAATTTGCAGAGATTGGGTACCAAGGTTAGAGAAGCACAATAGAAAGTCAATGAGATCAGGGCAACTGCACACGTGTTGGTTCCAATCTAGCACTTCAAATGCTTACAGGAAATGAAGATGCTACAGGCACAGGTTGAGGAGTTGCAGCACAAAGAACAAGTTTTGAAGGATTGAATTCAACTATGGACAGAGAAAGCAAGCTAGGTTACTCTAGCTATCCAAGAGAAGTTGAAGATGTTCCAGTAAACACAGAGGACCATCTGCCTCATAATGGAGGGGCCAACTACAGAGAAGCTGATTAAAGAGGTGAAGCAAGCCACAGTACAGAGCATAGCAGACCTTGAAGTACTGAAGATTGAGTTCAGTGAACTCTACCACAAAGTGGAGAAGCCAGCCAAGTGACTTGAGGGAAAGTCACCATATTTGTGTTAGGGGCCTATTAGGATCAGGTCCCTATGGTCAATTTTTTATAGTTTTTTAATTGTTTTTGTAAAAGATTGTAAAGTCTTCACGAAATAAGGAAGTGGAGTGCAAATCTAAGTAAGAGTCAAAGGGGCATTAGTCCCTTGTTTGGGTAGGTGATAGGTCAGTTTTGAGACTCACCCATGGGTCACGAGCCATGGTATTGTAATGAAAAGGCTATATATAGTTGAGTCATAGCGAGTCTAAATATCGAAATTAGATAGAGAATCATTATCAGGGAAAGGTGTTAAGGTAGGAAAAGTTTGTTTCCTGTACTTAGGCGAAAGGGGAAGGCTCCTGCAACTAAGTGTATAGAAACCTTGGTAAGTTCACAGCTAAGTGCATAGGGTGGAAATAGTTTGTAACTAAATGCTAAATATAATAAAGACTGTTTTGGATCGAATCTTTTGCATCTATGCCTTGTTCTTTATTTCTTTTTAAGTTGATGCATCTTTGCTCAATGGTCTAATTTATATGACTTGATGCTTTATTTCTGCATGAAAAGGATAGATCTATAATTTGTATGAGTGATAAGTGTGATTAACTACCTCAACAAAGTATTAGATATATCTGCAGGAGTTAATGAATAAGACAATGTAGGTTTGCGTGAAGCCAAACCTAAGGTATAAAGGCTGCAGAATACCTAGTTTTTTGAGAGAAAATAGTAAATATGTCTCTTTTATGCATGATAAGTACATGTAAACACCTTCGCGAAGTACTGAAGATATGGTTGATAGAATTTATAGCAATTGATAGTCGGGAGGAGTAGATCTGCAAGAAGACAGTTCTAAGCTATTAGGCCCCCTTAAGCCAACAACCCTTTTTAATTTTTTCCAAATTTCTACTATTCAGATTTTGGTCATCAAATTTCCAATTACCAAAGAGTCAACAACCATCTCATCACACCTAATGAGGATTGTGATATGTAAGATGATGTAGAAGGTTACACTGATTTTGATGTAGAAGATGGAACAGATTTGATGTGTAAGATGATATGGAAGATAATGTGGAAAGTGACATGGATTGTGACATATATGAGTGTGATGTGGTGTCTGACATCAATGTCTTCCATAAACTACCCTTTTAAGATTTTCCATATTTTCATGAGCTCCAAATGAAGGACTATATAGCAAGGTTCCATATTCAGAGTTTTGGAAATCACCCAAATCTGAATATCCATAATTTCAAAAAAGTCACACATTAAAGAAGATTCAAATTTCCATACTTCTTGATATGGATAAACAAAATACTTACGAATCATCAAGGTCCCACCTCTAGGTTTTTCCCAAGCTTAACGAAGGATTTGACCTTGAATAATATGTTTTTTATGGCTCTTGGCACAAAGAAGATTCCAACCTTTATTCCCCTTTTTTCAACATCAGGACATTTTAAGTTACTCTCTTTGGATATAGAATTTTTTCAGTTTGAGATTTATTATAATTTTTGAATCCAAAACATCTGGCTTCTATTTACTGATAGTAAAAAATTGAACTTCTATTTAGCAGCAAGAAAACATTTTCCTTCTATTTAGCAATAGGAAAATATCTAGTTTATATATATAATGATGGTACAACATCTATCTTATGTTGAGTGACCAATCCCAAACATTCAATTTCCATTCAATGATGAGAAAGGATCATACAAGCGACACAATGGTGAAACAAAGGGAAATTTAGTGATTTAAGTGATAGGTCTAGCAATCTAAATTCTATCTATTGATAATAAGGTTGCAAAATGAATAAATTTGTTATCAAAATAATTTGTAGGTAGCACGTGGGGAAAGTATCTAAGTGTAGTAGAGTTTATACAAGGAAATAAATATATGAGAATGCGTCATTTTTTGTACTATAGCTTAGGAAAAATATCTTGGAGAATATATGGGTTTTCATGTTATACAAGTAGTAGAAAAACATAGAAAGAACAATTGGAAACAATAAGAAACCCTCAAAATATTGAATATTGAACAATGATGATAGCAGAGTAGATAAATCTTAGAAGGGAGAAGGTGAAGAAGCCCTACATCTATAGCATATGTAATAATGAAGAGTGAGGAGAAAAATCTCAAAGAGAAGGCCCTAAGTGGATAAGAATGAGAGATACCAATAGAATAGATTTAGAGAAATACCTAGGTGAGGTATTTTTAAGAGGGAGAAAAATAATTACTAAGGGAGAAGATGCATAATGAGGCATGAAGTGAAGTAAAAGTGAGAAAAAAATGTGAACACTATGAATATCAAATGAAATGGATAGTGAGATGAAGGGGTTAGTGGGAGGATAATTCCATGGAAAGATGAAAGCAAATGCCATTGAGAAAAATTTAGTTGAGTTAAAAGAGAGAATGAATATTATGATTGAGATGCTATAAGAACAAGAGAAAGAAAGAACAACTCAAAGTTATGGTTGGAAGCTAAAAAAGAGAGTAAATTGGACAAAAGTGTTACTAATTCTAAGGAAAATGAACATTTATAATAAAACAAAAAATTAACTCAATCAAAGAATCAAATGCGGGAAAATGTATGGAAATTATTCATTGAAGATAGAGAAATAAATATTCATTTGTGAACCTAAGAAAGGATCGATGCTTGATGAAGAAGAAGTGAATGAGAGACAAGACTCAAAGTCTCATCGAAAGTTTATACCAACATAAGGAGGAGATGTTAGAGGGATTAAGAGAGATGGAGGAGTATTGAGTTTCTTAAACTAATTACTTGTTTGAGTGTATATTTGTAGGTTTTAAAGAATATGGAAAGGACAAAAACAAGAAGTTGTCAAAAAGGAGAAAGAGGAAGAATTGTATTGTGAAGACAGATAAGGAAAATGAAGATCATGAATCTTGGATAAGCATGGAAGAGGACAGATCAAAGGTAATTTTCATTATTATAGAATATGGAATCGAAGTCAATAAAAAGGTGACCTATTACTAAGTTTTATGGAGGTCAAAAGAAGTTTGCAAGATGAAAGGAAGGATATTTCAAATGAAAGAAGCTCTTCATAAAGATAAAACATTGCATAAAAAGACACACATACAAACATGAGAACCACTCCCAAGAGTTGGAACCTTTTATTTCAAAGTTTTGAGAGATTTGGAACTTTTAGTAATTTATGTTCCAAAAGCATCACGAGTATCTTGGGAGATTCAAAAGAGATTTTAGGTGAGGGGAACATTGCTTCTGATGTCATTCCCTTGAGTTTTTATTGAATCAATTTTGTTTTAGTTCATTTTTATTTTAGGTTATAATGCCGCAATAATGTACCTAAGTGCACAAAATTCAACCTATGAGGATATACACAAGAAAAATACTCTTTTTTCTTAGCCTTTAAGTTTGATACTTTATCTATTTGACCTTCAAATTTAATTCTATATGAATTATCCAACCTAAATTTTAAGAATAAACCAAATTGAGTGAAACAAAATGATAAACCCATATTTTAAGAGGATATATAATATATCTCATGTATATAACAACTAGGATTATAATACAATAATTTTTATGTAATAAATAATAATCATATAATAGTCATAAAACCATTGTTGTGTAATACTTAATGCCTACTCATGTCCTTGCCCAAAAACATGACCTATCACTCACCCAGTGCATTTATACACATATATTATACTCAATAAATTGTGACTATCATATATATAGAGAGAGAGAGACCCACAATAAATAAGTTCTTTAATATAGATTAATTCATGTATTCATGAAATG
>APFE031683806.1:2456-15006 GCA_000404065.3 Pinus taeda
CCAATTATTCTGAGTTTAATGAGGAAGGTTTTTATGCAAATGTGCACTACTGTCTTTGTTTAAAATCATTTCTGTGTTGAAGGAAGTATTGTGAATAGCGATTGATATCTGGGATTGACTAGCAGCTCACATGGTACTATTATCTGCGTTTGTACTCATTCCTGTTATATGAATTGTTATTTGAATCGCTCTTGCTATTATCGCTTATATATATATGTGCTTTTCGCAGCATCCTTTATGCATCCCACTAGTGGTTGTTTATAGCATGCTTCTCTTTCAATCGTATATATGTATCGCTGATATAAATAGTGAATGCAGTAATTTGTATTAATCGCTTCATTTTGACTATTCATATGGAGTAATCTTTGAATAATTGAATATCTCATGTTTATTTTACAGAGTCATCTATATGCCTGTTAGATAGATAAGGATTATTTAACGCTGCATTCCGAATGAATAAGTTGTTCCCGGGATTAGTATTAGTTTCCCTATTTTTGCCAATAGAATAAGCTAGTCGCCTATCATCAAAAGCAAACTATTCATCACCCATCCATCCCTTTTATTCATTATCGGGAAACTGGTCACGTTATCTCCAGTCAGATCCACCATCCCAAACGGAAAAGGAGTTGTACTAAGGTCTGGACCGGGTGGTTATCCCCCAATGTTGTTGCGGCGATTTTCGAGGCATCAAAAGGCCTATACAACAAATTACAAAATATAGGGAGGATGATGACAAGGGAGGGGTAGCAGAAAATAGCCAGGAGAGGGTGGTCTCTGGTAGGGTTACAACCGAACATGAGGGCCCCGAGAGAGAGGGCAAGGGTGCGATAGCTTCCGACAGTTCACTGTAGAAAGGGAGTAGTCCTTCTGTGTTCACATGGGGAGATGTCCAGATGGAGACACCCTCTAATGGGTCAGTAGAGTAGTCTACCATGTCCACTTCCATAACTAGTCCAAGAGTTACGCGCCAGCTACCACCATAAATTGTAAAAACCATTGTTGTAGCAACCGAGAGCAGATGGGGGGGACAGAGGGGGGCATGACAGAGTCACGCGGGGAGATAAAACAAAACTATGAACGGGGAATGGAAGGTGCGGTGAAATATGTCAGAGGGGTACGACAATAGGTTGGTGACGGAGCTGATCGAAAGCAAGAGGGAAGGTGCAACAAAAAGTTCTTTTCAGACAAACCCTAGCTTGTGTCAAGCGGGTTCCATAGCTACATATCAGTGGTCCTAGTTTCTTCCTTAGAGAGACGATCTCAGCTTCAAGACCTTCACAATATTGTTTATATTCTACAACAACATTTACCGATTTAATATGATCCCTGTTATCATATGTCTGCAAATTATCTTTAAGAATAATTATCTTTTTCAAAGAGAGATCAAGTTTTCTTCTAAGATCACAAATTTCTTCTAACCTGTCTTCTTCTAAATTAGTAACTCCATCTGGCATAACAAAGGTTGTTTTATCATCATGTTCATCTTTTTGACACATTAGAAATAAGATCACCTAATAGTTATTTTGATTAACAGCCTTCCTTTGGTTTTCTTCATGGATTGTTTGTAGCTTATCCCATACTTCCTTTGTAGTTGCATAATACATAACTCTATTTAATAATGAACTAGGTATGCTATTAATGATGTCACTTAATGTCTTACTATTTTTTTCAACTTCTTCGATTGATGGAGAAATTTTGGTGAATCCGTTGCATACTAAATACCAAACATCAAGGTTCATTAGATTAGACTTCATCTTTTCTTCCCATTGTTGATAATTATCATTGCTTAGCATAGGTACACCTTCATTGTCCATTGTTTCTGACTTCCTTATTCTTATGCTTCTAGGGCCATCATTTTTTAATATGTTTTCTCTTTAGAGTGCTTACTTTCACTTTTACCCATGAGTGCAAGTTAATTTGATTCACTATCATCATTATTACATAGAAAACTAAATGGGCCATAATTAGAAGAAAAACTCATACCTTATAATTTTTTGTTACTATCTTCTTCATTCTTGATAAATATAAAGCGGGGTGCTCCCAAAATTGAATATTTGCTTGCATATGTAATTGTCATTGCATCTCATATGTCAGTGTCACTACCACAATTTTCTGACTCCTTCCTTTGAGTTATCTTCTTGTTTCCCATCATCCTTGATCCACTCCAAGCGGTTAAGCTTCAACTAAAGTGACTTTCTCTAATACCAATTGTTGGAAAAAAATACTAAGAGAGGGGGAAGGTGAATTGGTATTTTAAAACTCACTAAAACCTTGCAATTTCTTATTCTTATTTCTATACACTACTCCCATTAAGTAAATCAATGTATGTATGCAACTATAATGAAGGAAAACAATGTATATCCAGTTAACTATATTTTCATACATTTCATTATATGTTCTACTTTAACCAGTGTATCTTTACTTCATTAGTCTTTAATTGATCAATAATCATGAGCAATAAGAACATAATAAACTATCACACATAAGAAACATAGAAACACATGAGGACACCATGATTTTTAGTTGGAAACCCAATGTGGGAGAAAACCACTACTGTCGTCACCTCTGTCATAATATTTCATTATAAAGGAAAACATCTTACAATATTGTACTAGCGCAAACTCATACCAATACGTAGACAGCCACCTACAGAAGGCTACAACCTTCTCTCATTCTCCAGCACTCACTGGAAGGGAGCTTCAACCCCCTAATCTCGTTTACTGACACCCACGGGAAGGGAGCTCCAACCCCTTGATATGATTCACCAACGACCACTAGAAGGAAGCTTCGAATTTCTCACTAAAGGCAATCAGCACCTCTGTGGACCACATTTCGCAATATTTCATATTGGAACCACCTTATCCAAAACATCAAACCGGTAGGCCACTTTTCATCATATTTTCATACTAGACCACTACGATCATTTAAGCCCAATACCAAATAACAATATTGAAACCAATAATTGTATCAAATTACTTAATCACTGAACCAATCAAATCATTGAATCTCTACCATTTCTTACAACTAAATCAAACCAATCCAGAACATATATAAACCATCAGATAAAATATACATTCATCAATATACCAAGCCAAATAGCTACTGCAAACACAGATCAACCATACACCAAATTGTATATGCGACTGTTCTTAATCATACCTGTGTATGTATGCGCTTCTCTTTAAGCATACCTGCGTATAGATCTCAAAACATTGATACTTGAATATGAATCACTGTCACATTGACTCAATCACTGAAATACATGTTGAACCCATCACAAATCATTGAACCAAATACAGATCATCACACAGTAACATCATCCCTAGTCAACATGTCATTCCATAAACAAGTCAATCCAGCTAGCACTATCAAACAAAGATTATCATAAGAGAGACTCCGTCGACAAACAACAACAAACATAATAGAACTAATCATACATCATTAACAACTCATACTACAAAATCCTAACAGATGTTTGTGACTCTTATAAAGCACTACCACGTATGTACGTGTTTCTCATTCACCACACCTACATGCAGATCTCTCCATACTGCAAAATATATACATGATTAGTCATAATAAGATATGTGTATGTACGCAACTTCTCAATGGAAACCCAATGTACAAATTTGTAATCCCTTAATCGTACCCTCATTGCATAGCACAACATCTGTCAAACCCAAAACTTGACATACAAATTGTTACAGATAGACATCATAATATCTTGATCATAGATCTATCAAACCATAGACAAATTATTCAATATGTGGTCATTTTAGATCTATTAGATCTGATCCATATCCATGCTCCCTAGTGCACTCCTATTTCAAATCAAGTCATTCATAAATAATCCATTATATGCACACACTAACACTTGATATCCATCTCCTTATATTGTATAAACCTTAACCAATACCTTAGTAATGTCGATGGTATTATTTGATGAGATCAAACATCTATTGTCGTGTTCATTATTATGGGCCAATACTATGGTAAAGACCTCTAGTAATTACAATACCATGGTGCGGAAACTGTACGCGACTTCTCTTCATCATACTTGCATATGCACACATCTTTTCTTTGCAAGATTCGCGTATACTTTCCTGAACTTTACATTTATCATCTTTCTGTCTTTGAATTGATATTCCTTTGTCTATCTCACCTATAACATTTGCATAATCATCACATTGACATATTTATTAAGTACATTTCCATCAAGGACAACACATTAGTCATAATGCCAACATTTTTCTAGTTAATTTTAACCAAATTCCGACAGAAATTTTTAAAAACTTGACTTTACATTGTTTAATATGTAAAATTCGAGTGCCTCAAGGAGTTTTTCGGGTGCTGAATCAATTTATACATTCAAAAATGCATTTTAAACAAAAAAAACACATTCTTTCTTGAAAGTAGTAAAATTTAAGCCTCTTTTGAGAAGATCAAAATCATTCAAAATAAACCCAATTAACTGTAATTTTTTAATGAATATAATTAAATAATTTAAAATTAAATTATCTGTTTAGCATTTTTGGAAGAATCATAGTTTATATTTATTTATTTTATAATTAAATTAATTTAATTTTATTTATTTTTTCTCCATTTAAAATGTTTTTAAATATTCATAAGTTTATATTTATAATTTCAATAAAACAAGTAAAAATATAAAAAATTAATATATATATAATATATAATATATATATATATATATAATTTCATTATATTGTTTTTTTATAAGGTTGGGTACTTTATGATGATGATATGATGAACATACAATGAGACCAATATGATCTATGGGACCTTAAGAAAGAATAAGGTAATTGGGGTTATTTAAAATTTTATTTTTGTGATAAAAAAGGAGCGAAAGAAGCATTCTGAGGTCACTGTAGTTTTGTTGACTGAATGAGTTAAGGAGGTTGGGCGTGGGGAAAATGTTTTTGAAATGAGAGCGGATGTGAGTAAGGGCCAGACAATCCAAGAGAAAGTGTTTTTCATCTTCGATTCTCTTAGTAACGCAAAGGAGACATATTCTCTCGTCCCAAGATATCTTGGGAATATACCAACATTCGTTTTCACTCCAAAGATCGTGAGAATTAGTTCTAATCCTTGCAATATTCATTCTCTTCTTAGCACTAGTTAAGACAGGAAGGTAATTTTGGTTAGCAAGCCTAGGGTTGATAACCTCCTTATAGTATCTTAACTTTATTTTCCCCTCTAGCTCCTTATCACTCTACAACTTATTCTTAAATTTGGAAGTAATGAAGTTTTTAATATTATACTTATTCCCCAATATTATCTCCTCCTTTATCTCTCAATGATCAAGCTAGGACTTGGCATCCTTATGCCGACCTCACTTGAGCCGAAGGTGGTTTTGACTAGAATTAGAAGAAATTTTTGGGTGTCTCTTGGCTTCCATGTTCTACAACTTCTTCTTATACATCAAATACCTAAACATAGTCATGCACTCAATGGGGGAAATGTTAGCTTCAATTAAGAGAATAGGATAGGGAGTATTACCTTTAATCTTGAGGTTGTAGGTTATGAATTTCATTTGGATCATTTCAATCTTTCTCCATTAATCTCTAGATAGACTGCAGCCCTACACCTCACATCCATATAAAATAACAGGGGCGACGAGAGTCTCCAAGAGGCACCTTTTTTTACTCCAAACCCAAAGATGAACCATCTTACAATTGTTTTCAAGCTCATAGTAAGCTTTCCAACCACTTATAATCCTTTTCTCTAGACTATAGTTCCAGTTGAGCTGATGGTGGATGTCAATACCTAAATATTTGTAAGAATAAACTTCCTCTAAGTAATTGTTTTCATAAATGAAATTATCATAGGAAGTATTTTTGGATTTAATAATCATAATGTTAGTCTTGTAAGTATAACTATCATACCCATCTTGGAACATATATCGTGGAGGGTTTTAAGCTACTTATTGAGATTGTCGGGACTCCTCACAAGAACAAAGATATCATCAACATAAAGGAGAAGAGTAATGACTATGCCAACAAGCTTGGGTCCTTCATACCCAACAACCTTTAAGCATTCCTCAAGCTTGTTAATGTATATGCCAAAAAGGATAGGGGATATGGGACACCCTTTCTTAACATCGATGTTGCATTTAATATCAATATACCAACCCTGATGGTATTAATATTGGCAATAACATTCTCATATAATCTAATGACGATGACCCTTAACTTGGGAGTAACCATTATCTCATCAAGCCTTTTCCATAACTTCTCTTGAAGAACTGTGACAAAAGCTTTTCTAAAGTCAACAAAACAATAGAAGATATCAATCTTACAGTTACAAAAATCCCTGGAAATGGTCCTAAGAGTGACAAGGAGGTCGACTGTAGAGTGATGCCTTCTAAAACCATCTTTCCCATTGGCTCTTTTACCATGGATTTCAATCCAAGTGCTAATCTTCTTTTCTATAATGAGCACATACAACTGGCTCAAATGTTGCTAATCATGATAGTCCTATAGTTAGAGGGAGCGTTTTTATCCCCACTTTTCAATATATGCATGATAAGGATTTGTGTCCACATCTCAGGGAAGCCTTGTTTAACTGTCAAGTTGAGGAGATTTTGCAAGTGCGAGGTGAGGATGGACCTCCCAATTTTGAAAATTTCAGCTTGGTACCCTTCAATATCCCTAGCTTTCCCAATAACAAGCTTCTGAATCCTGGATTCCACGTAATTCAAAGAAAAGGTATCTCCCTCTATAGAATTGTTTTGATGTATCTCATGGTGTTCAGGGAGTCATAGAGATTCCTAATATAGACATCCCATTCCTTTAAGGGGATCATACTACTTTCTTTCGATTTATGAAAAATAATGTTCCTCCAAAAATTTCTAGGCTCAACTTTAGAGAGGTTAGGGAGATGATCTTGCCTCTTTTTATATGCTCTATTTTTTTCCTTTTGATAAGAGATTTGTACACCTTGATTTTTTAATCCTTAATAGTTTTGTTGGGAGCTTCTCTAATCACTTTCCTAACAGATTTACAATAATTTTCATACCATAGGTTGGAGTTCCTATTGTTCTTATTATATGATAAATCCTTAGAGAAGTTGTTAATGGTAGTGGAGAGGATAGTATTAAAGTTGTGGTATATGTGATCAATGTTGTCATTATATGCTAAGGAGCTCAGATCCCTTGTTAAAAATTTAAAGAAGAGATTTCTTTTACTTTTGCCAAAATACATGTGTCTAGGACTCTCATCATTTTTATGCATGTGGTTGGTGTACATATCAAGGTTAAGGGTTAAGGAGAGAGGCCTATGGTCAGAGTCCAGCTCACAGTCGTTTGAGAGGTCAAAATTAACAATGCGATGGAGAACCTGGGTATCAGATATCGCATAGTCCACAAAACTGTTACCAAGCCCATGAATACAAGTCATCTGGCTAGAGGAAGGCCAACTATTGATCCCATTACAAATAATCAAGTCTTGGGAACTACAAAGCTTAATTAGCTCAGTGCCAAAAAGGTTCTTGGAAATGTCTTCAGAATTTCTTTGGAATCTACTAGTCAGAACACAATTCTTATCAAGCCATAAGGGTTTAGGGTTAGAGATATTACTTAATAGAGTGGCTTGGTTATTGGAAGTATGGGCATTAAAGTCCCCAAGCAAGAGAATGTTTCCTTCATTCCTTAGGTTTTGAATATCATACTCTAGGTTAATGTAGGGACAATTTTTATTTAGGTTGTTCTTCTTATAGGAAGTATAATTTAAGAGAGAAAAGTAGCAAGTTGCAACGAATATTCTATTGGTATTAGAGTTAGATATGTCAATTCAAACACACTGATTAAGGGGGTCAATCTTATGAATCTGTATGTGGGAATCAATGCTATTTTTGATATAACAGACTATACCACCAACCCCTTAGCGAGAAGATCTCTTGCTCTACGTAGCCCAAAGAGTGAACCCATCAATGTTGAGAACCCTAGATTCATCATGCTCCCAAGTTTCAACAAAGATAATAATATTAGTATCCCTCGGGATCCAACTTAACATAGGACTTTTGCGCCACAAAAAACCACAAAAGTTCCAAAAGAAAATCTAGAGTGTTCTTAATCCCTATTTATCACTTTTATTTTGGACTAAAAATTAAAGTTTGGTAAACAGAGAGAGCAATAATAGGTCGATAATAGCTACCACCAAAATCTCTGATGTAATTCTCATGAAGATGTAATTCTCATGAAGCCCAGTTTGTGTATAATCGCTTTTACACAAAAGACTAGACTTAGATGTGCGGCCGAGTCGAGCCTCTAACCAAAAAACTCGGAATAACAATAACCAAAAGTATAGAAAAAATATTGAGAAAATCCATAACGATAATGGACTTATAAACTCCAACTAAAATAAAATCAAAAGAACGTTGCCTAAAACTCAGCAGCCACCTTGATTCATTGTCATTATTTGCCACCATGAAGAAAGATATCCACCTCCCAACACATTCTCTGCCATAATTTGTTACATTGTTTTTTAATTAAATACATAATAAATAATTAATTACTTACGCATACAAAATAAAGTATTTAAAAATTAAAATATAAATAGCACATGTAGGTATATAATTAGGTAAGGAGAGCCAAACAAAATTTTATTAGAAATACATCAAAATAAAATAATAAATGTCAGTATATAATAATATCGTATTGGTGTAGATGTTTTGAAATGAAAATTTGATCGAAAAAACTTAGAGGGAAATTTTTTATTTTAAACTATAATATTATTTATGAGAGAATATAATGTTTTATTATTTTATATGTTTTGCTATTTTCTTCTTTGTTTACATCTTTGTTTAGTATTAGTTACTATTATGAAAATACCTGTCAATGTAATAAATAAGTTTATTTTTCATTTAATAGAAAGTTAGAATGCAATATAAGTGATGGCAGACAAATATTTCTTTAATTGCAAATAATTTAAATGGAAAAATGTAATGATGGTTCTTTTTAATGGTTTAAAATAACAAGAATGATGTAAACAATATTTAAATCTACATTCAAGTGATTGTATTGATGGGGGTGCATTTAAGGAGGGGTAGGACGCTAGAGTAGATGATTGACATGCGCGCGTAGTTAGTGGGCGATCGGGTGACTAAGCTTGACGATAGAGAAAACGTTACCACTTGTCTGGCGGCAGTGTACATGTGGCCTCCCTGTAGTATTTCCACTCAACCATTGTGGCTATTGTCTTGTAAATTTAAAGAAGGGCAGGTGGGTGGTAGTGAGGTCTTGTCCAATATTCCTTAGGTTTGTAGTTTGCAACAATCAAGTGTGATCATGGTGGAATATGAGAGCAGAGCCCACATGTTTGAGGTGTTAAATGTGAGCTTCAATATGTGTTCCCACGCCCCCACTTGTCTCTCCTGTGTGATTTCTCCTTTAGAATCTAGTTTTCATTTGTGTTGCTCACTGGCAAGGAATTCCCTTTATAAAGGTGGGGGTGTTGATACAGGGTGGTGGATATTTTGCTTTGTGTTCGTGGATGCACAACATCTTCTCCTCATACTTGATTACAATCTTCGTTTGTTGCTTCTTAGAAAACTGGTGACAAGTATGTTAACTTATTTCTACCAGCCTTCCTTTTCCTTTCTGGTTTATGTCACTCCTTATGAGGTTTGGTTTGGGTCTGGGACATGGATTGTTTGTGGTAGGTTCCCATGTTCTTCATCTTGTTTTTCCACAATAAAGCGACCGGTCGAACTTTCCAACACGTCGTTGTATTTCTGTCCACGTCCTTTCAATTACCTGAATCAACATGGATCTCGTTCAGTTGCCCCATCCTTGGTTGCAATGTGTAGTATCTTGGAATACTTTCATTATGGTTTTGACCACTAGTTAGTAAAACAAGTTCTTAGGTTTGCTTGCAATTTTCCTAGGTTTTTTGTGTTTGGTCTGCAAATGGTAATATTGTTTTGGTTGACCAAGGGTTGGTGGACCTAGAGTGATCCAAATGGAAAGTGACATCTACCCATGGTATTTATCCACCTATGGTATTCATCTACCCATGGAATCTACCCATGGTATTGTAAGTGGAATCCACCCATGGTATTGTAAGTCGCATCTACCCATGGTATTCATTCACCCATGGTATTTACCCACCAATGGAAGTCACCCGTAGTATTGTAACTAAAAAAATACTTTAAGTAACAAGTCACATTTTGGAAAAGAAAAGATTGTCCATCACAATGTAGCTTTTACAATTATTCTCTATTTTAATAAATCTTTGTGGTTTTATTTGTTGTGTGTTCTCTCCTTCTTCCTCTTTTTTTTGGCATTTCAATTTTTCATATCTTGGTGGCCTGCCCCCAAGATCTAGATCAATGGTATCAGATTCAGGTTACGGATACATGGGAATGAGGGTTTGATGCATATTTTAGTTTCAAATTTTTGCAACAATCTTCAACAAACTTCATGCACATGCTACAATCTCCATAGAGCACTTTCTTGGGACAAGAGGGAAGATATTTTTTTTTTTTTCCCATTTTTTTGCAGCAATTTTTTGGGCAGCAAGTTTGAAGATCAGATATGAAACTTTTGGTGCAAAATTTCAAAAATAAAATAACATATCTAGATTACTTGCGAGAAAATACCCAAATTCAAAAAAAAATCGGTTGAATCGGAATACAGATGAGGTATATATTGTTGATTTTAAATCAACTATGTTGTAGAATTTTTTCTAACAACAATTCGTGGGAAACATATCTCCTGTCATTTTTTGCAGTTTTTGTGCAGAATTTCAGAAAAATGATTGCAGATCTAAGATCCTATTGGAAAATCACCAAATTTCAAAAAAAAAAAAATTGGCAAATCAGAGTTTTTTTTGTTTTTTGTTTTTTTGTTTTTTTTGTGATGGCAAGACAATTGTCACGCGAATATGAGTTTTCAGAGTGTCCAGATAGGGATTTCAATCACATGGGAAGATTCATAATGGTCATTCTATTTCCAAAAACAGGTTCTAATAAATATCTTGAGTTATATTGACCGAGTTATGCCCATTTTAAATTAGTTTTTATATCTGGAGTAGCATTTGGAATGGGTTCCCTTTGGAGACGTGCCCTCCCACCCCGCTTTAGTAGGCACCTGCCTCATATTCATTAGTTTTAACAAATAAATATATGCCTTAGGTTCTTTAGAGACGTGCCCTCCCACGCCAGGCTATGTAGGCACCTGCTACTTCATCAACAATCAACATCACAGTTATGGGTCAACCACACAAAATCCCTGTCATCGAAGTCCATTCGCGAGGTCGCACACTATTAGTATCACAGTTAGTCACAAGCATTACAAGGTATCTCTATCATTGGATCTTCATTTTCCATGGTTATGGGTCATCCACAAACCCACACTTCATCGAAGTCCATTTGCTAGGTCGCACACTATCAGTATCACAGTTGGTCACAAGCATTGCAGGGTATCTCTATCATCAGATCTTCTTTCATCACGGTTATGGGTTAACCACACAAAACCATTTTTTTAGTGCTTCTTCATATTCAACAAAGGCTTCTTAGGAGGGAACTTCACGCAATGGGGACTATTGCTTCTTAAGGAGGGAGGAATGATCCAAATGTAAAGTGGCATCTACCCATGGTATTCATTCGCCCATGGTATTTATCTACCCATGGTATTCATCCACCCATGGTAATTCAAGTGGCATCCATCCATGGTATTGTAAGTGGCATCTACCCATGGTATTTACCCACCCATGGAATTTACTCATAGTATTGTAACTAAAAAAAGACTATAGTAACAAATCACATTTTTTAAAAGGACAGATTGTCCATCACAATGTAGCTTTTACAATTATTCTCTATTTTTATAAAAAAAGTTTCTTTGTGATTTTATTTACTGTGTGTTCTCTCCTCTCTTTTTTCTAGCATTTCTATTTTTCAGATCTTGGGGTCTCCCCTCAAGATCTGGATCATGGGGTGTATGTGGTTAGTGGTCATTACGTTCCTCGATGACGTTTTCATATGGTTCTTTCCCAATAGTTATGTCACGACCTACACCCCTCATCTATTTTATTCTCCATATCGTTGTAACCAAGTCTGGTAGGTGTTTATGATCTCTAGGTTTATTTATCTGATTGCACAAATTGTCTTTTATCCAACTCTGTGAACTCCAACTAGTGCAGCTGACCTAATGGCACCTCAATGTCATCAATGCAGTCATAGGGGAGGTGTGGCAACCACTTCTTCTTCACATTTTCATCATCTATTTGGTTGGAATTTGTTGGGTTGTGTTATATTGTTTCTACGACTAGCCGACATAGTTATCTGGGGGTTAGAGGGGGGGTGGAGCCCCCCCTTTGTTGCTCCGATTGCACAGCGGGGGGGTCACAGCGAGTTTGAGGGCTATAGGTAACACAACTGTATGGGGTCTGGGACAGTGCCCTAGAAAATTTTAGTTTTGGAACCTATGTTAGGTTGGGCGGACCCACCTATGGTTTTGTGCATGATTTTTGCACATGTTTTTGGACGTGATGGTTTTCGGTCCATGGTATTGGATGCTTCGACATGTATAAAT
>APFE031683806.1:24386-101395 GCA_000404065.3 Pinus taeda
CCCCCCCTTCGTTGCGTTGATTGCGCAGCGGGGTGTCACAAGGGGTTTGAGGGGTGCAGGTAACCCCACTCTATGGGGTACGAGGCAACGCCCCGGAAAATTTTTGTTTTGGAACCTATGTTAGGTGGGGCGGACCCACCTATGGTTTTGTGGATGCTTTTCGCACATGTTTTTGGATGCAATGATTTTCGATCCATGGTTTTGGACGCGATGCTTTTTGGTCCATGGTATTGGATGCTTCAGCATGTATAAATATGTATTGTAACATTGAAAGGAACATAATGAAAAATCAAGCTGGTAGTCCCGGTTTTGGGATCCAGGGGAAAATCTCTGTGTATATGTGTTATCCTCTCGCATTGTTTATTTTATGTGTTCCAAAATTCGTATGCAGGTAATTTCTGTACGGGATTAAAACCTATAGAATTTAGTGGCCTACAATTTCGATATTGTTCCTTTGGAAGTAAGAAATGAGATTCTCCAACTCGAAGCCAAGGAATTTGGTGACAGGGCCTACTATTTAGATTCAGAAATTATTGGCTCCACTTTCAAATGGACTCCTAATCCAAGAACATTTCGTAAAATGTCACTCCATTTTGTTCATTCAGTGCACTCCATTGACCATGGGGGCTTCACTAGGGGAGCAATACCATACCATGTGGGTTCATATTGGGGGATATATATGGAGGAAAAAAATACATAATATATTGGGGTATATATAGGGGTAAAGGTTTCTTATGTTGGCAAGTATAAAAAATGGAGCTCAAAGTTAATGAAAAAATATAAAGGGGTATAAAAATTGTTAATGAAAAAATGGGTACCTACAATATCTTGTAAAAATATGGGTTTTTTAAATTTGGAAGGTGTATTGGGTTTGCATTAATAGGGGGTGAAATAATGTGATTTTTAGACGTATTTTCCAATATGTAGTCAAATTAGGGATATTGTTTAGTATTCCATGAATGCACGTGATATGTCATAGGTTCATTGAGTGAAGACCTCATGGCATAGGCAACTGGAGACCTTGTTTCATATCGTCATTAGAAACAAAAAAGTGGACCATTATCAACTATTTACAAGGCACGAGGAGATTAAAAGGTTTCTCCAGGAAATAAGGTACAACTTGGATGACTTAGTTTCTAGAATGACTTGGGTGGAACGTTTTTTGTTGTCTGACACTAATTCTGGCTTTGGCTCATATCCACACACTCCAACTTTTGTTAATGCATCAGAAGAAGAAACACCTTCTGGGAACTCTAATGAAATCTCTCCAATTATTGTCTTAGAGTAGTAGTTCATCACTTGATTTTGGTCTAGGTTTTTGGTTATTTCCACTATGTAGTCTTCGCAACTCTTATGAAATTTCAGACTCTATACGTTTATGGTTTTCTTTCTCTCCTTTTTGTCAAGCCCAATATATCCATTGCATGGAGCTTTTGAACGACTAAGTAGTTGGTATGATGTTACATATGTTTTGTTCTCTGAACAAGTTATGGGTAGTCTATTACATTTTTAGTTCCCATGCAATTTTTTGGGACATGCTTGTTATCAATGTTAATTAGTTTATTTATACTATAAATATTTCTACCTGGATTACCAAAAAAAATAAAATGTATCAATGAAAGTTTAAATGATTAGGATGAAATATTTTTTCTAATAATGGGTTTAAAGCAATTACTAATGAGAATGATAAATACATAGTAATGATATAAAAACTCTAAAAAAATGATGTAAATAAATATCTTTTTTTACTATGTACGCCTGAGAGTTGCTAAAGTTGTGATTTCTCAATTGAAGAAAAAAAAACTTCTTTTGATGTTTTGATGGTAGCTCATTAACGTAAAGGAGAAAGATGGGATGATGATGATTTTCTTTCAAATGGGAAATTTAAAGAAACCATTAGATATTTTCCTCCAAGTGGGATTAATGTTATCAACATCTAAGAGTAGAACAAATTTGAGGAAGAAACTTTATCGGTAAGAGATATGTTGTTTTAGTTTTTTTTTGTAAATTAAAAAGACTTTATTGCTTAAGCATGTCTTTAAAACTAGAGTATAATGTTCTTTCTTCATAACATGTGGGGGATTCTCACTACCTCCAGGAAAACCAAGAGAGTTGTCCAACTATCCTTCTCAGAAAAACCCAAAAGGCATCCCAAAAACAAAATCAAACACTCTAGTAGTAACCAGATAATACAATGGTTCCTTATATTTATAATTTTTAGCACTCTTCTCGCTACAACCACTGGATCGCTTGTAGAAACCCTAGATTTTCCCCTATGGTGATTCCATAGGGGGTTGCTCCCCCTCTTCCCCTACCCCCTACTCATGTTGGCGAAGCTGCAACCTCTCAGGCTCTGGTGTCTTCTCTTCCCAAGCGAATGTGGCTAATTGAAGCTCCAACAAAATTCATTAAAATAAATGACGAAGTTATAGATGTGGTCGTGCCAGTTAGAGCTCGAAGGTATTCATTGGCTTATTCTGAGTAGGCTTTGATCGAAAAATTCACTGGAATGTGGCCTTCACCCAGATCAATGGAGGTATGGATAGATAGAACTTGGAGATCCAAAATGAAGGGAATATAGAGCTTTTTGTTGTAGGAAATGGTTTCTTTGTCTTTCTATTCGAGATCAAAGAAGATTGAATTGTGATATTTTGAAATGAACCATACTTCTTTGGATCTCATGCAATGTATTTGAACAAGTGGACTCTCGAATTCAATCCATATGAAGATATCCCCACATCCATCCTTGTTTGGGTCAAGTTACATCAACTTCGTCTCTCTTGCTAGAGCGATGACCATCTAAGGCACATTGGAAATGGGGTAGCCAAATATCTTAATAAATCTGAAACCAAGGGTTTCCAATTTGCTTGTGCTAAAATATGTGTGGAATTAGATCTTGAGAAAGGACTTCCATCATAGATCAAACTTACTCTTGGTGATTGGAAACATAGGTAAATTTTAGATTATGAACAGATCCCATAAAATTCGCCATTGCCATGAGTATGGCCACTTTGTGAGGGATTGTTCCAAAGCCACTCAGAATAAAATATCATACAATAACACTCCTCAATAGGATCAATGATAGACATAGAAGAAAGGCGGATCAAAAAGGAAAGGATCAGTGCAAAACCCCAGGGAAATAGAGGTAATAAGATGGCAACCACTTCCTCAAACCCTTATAATGTCCTAAGCAATCATAATGTTGACGCGAAAGATGAAAATCCCCATGGAGATGATGAGGATAAGAAGAATGAAGTGGATAATGAGGGATTTGAAGAAGATGATGTCAACAAGGACACTAACTAGAAAGTAGAAGAACCGCAGAGATCCCTTTCATTGCAAATGGTCATGGGATTAAATGTATCAAGCAACCCTCTCAAAAGTGTGGCTGAAGAGAATGTGAGGGTAGTTACCCAGCACATGGCTCAGACCCTTTCATGGGAAGACGACAATAGTAGCCACGAGACAGAGAGATCCAAGAGAAAAGGTAGTCCAAAGAAAAAAATAGTAAGGGAGAAAGAAGCAGAGCATAACAAGAAGTTGGAGAATTAACTTGTTATTTTAGATGTTCTAAGAGGAAAAGGCATGAAAATTGAGGAGAAAATGGTGAGGTCATCCAAAACCCTAATTCTAAATGAAAGTCTTATCTTGAATAACAGGGGACTACTGAGCCATGTTAAATCGCTAGCAGTGAGATAATTAATAAAGAAAGAATTACCTTGGATCATATTTCTTCAAGAAACAAAGTTGGATGAACCAGAGGTGTTTAAGGAAGTAGAAGTGTTTTGGAAAGAGAGCTTGGGGTTGGTTCAAGATTCAAGAGGGGGCTCAAGAGGATTATGTGTCTTTTGACTAAACAAATACTTCTCTCTTATCAATGAGATAAAGTCGCGGTACTGGATCATGGCCCTCTTGGAAGTCAAGGAAATGGGGGAGTGGATCCCTTTCATAAAAATTTATGCTCGTGTTTTGTATAATGAAAAGGTAGAGTTCTAGTACTCAATGGAGGAAATCCAAAGAAAATATCTGCACTTGAATAGTGTGATAGGAGGTGACTTTAACACCATCTTAAGCCTAGCAAAAAAGAGAGGAGGAAGTTTAGTGCGAGATCCCTTTAGGGATAGAATAGAAGATCTAATAACTGGTTGGGATCTTGTTGATGTAGCTAAAAAAGTACGAAAGTACACCTGGTCAAACAAAAGAATAGGGGAACAACATATAATGGCTCATTTGGATCATTTAATGATCCATAGCAAATGGCTTCTTAAAGGGCTCAAATGTTTCTCAACAATCGGAGCTCAAGGTGAATTTGATCATCGCCCAATAATGTTACAAATGGATAATATTGAAAATCTCGGCCCAATCCCTTTCAGATTCAATGTTGATCGGGTTCAAATGGAAGGGGTGGTGACAGTGGTGAAGCAAGCTTGGCATCTCCTAGTTCAAGGATCCCAATAGTTTGCCTGGGAATCAAAGCTTCGAAATATGAAACAACTCTCAGAAAATGGCTCAAGGACAATTATCAACTCCTAGGAGAAAAAAGGTGTCATTTGGTCAAGCAGTTGGAGGAACACTACATAATGATGGAGTAATTTTAGGTTGATGAAAAAAATCTACAAAAAGAAAGGGATCTCACATGTCAAATTTTCTTAGTGAGTAGGCATGAAGAGAATCTCTAGCGATTAAAGTCGTGAAATCTATGGTTGAAGGTTGGAGACTCAAATACTTATTTCTTGATTCAAGTGGATATTGGTGGCCACCCACCTATTCCACTTGGACCCCCAACACTGTCTCTTTCATATTTTTGGTTTCCTTAATTGTAGCACAATTTACTATTTTTGGCAATTTTTCGGGTCCTAAAATTATAAAGTCGTTTTGAGGCCCAAAACAACGTTCTTAGGGAAAACAAAGAGATTGTAAATGTCCCAAACTAAATTGCCATTGTGATTTTAGCCTTCTCTTCAAGATCTTCACAAACGAGGTATTATGATAGCCAAATGGAGATTGTATGCCAAAGTTATGACCCCGAGAAGTTGATGTACCAATTTACCCAAACAGGGCCCACAGTTTTGGCACTTCATCTCCTAGGGTTAGGTTTTTGGATGTTTAGGGTCTTCCATTGTTCCTCAATAATAAATAGGCCTTTGAAACTTATTGTAACCCAGTTCAGAGGAATGTAGCCGCGACATCTCTTCTCAGAGATAAGCTATCATTGCCCGAGCTAGTTTATTTCCATTATATTTGTAAGCATATTTCAGTGTTCTGATATTAATGAAATGAAGTGTTATTTCTGTTGCATTTATGTATTTATGGTTATATGTGTAATTTTTTGCGTTCTTGTTTAATTTTGGATCATTTCTTCCCACATAAAGGCAAAGACAAGGAAATCCTGAAATAGAGTTAAAGAAATAGCCCCAAAAGGTAGGTTGAGGGTGAGCTCCTTTGATGACATCAACAAGGAGGCATATAATTATTATAAATAGCATGTACAATGAAAACTAGATATCTCTTGAACATGTAAACTATTTTATATGATCAATGCCTAATGTGATTACGCCCTCATCAAATCAGAGCCTTACTGCTGAGATTATTGAAGATAAAGTAAAGGAGGTCATCTATTCTTTAGAGATGGAAAAGGCACTTGGTCTTGATGGATTCTCAATAAGATTCTACCATCTATTTTGGCCAATGATAAGAAAGAATCTCCTTCAGATGTTGAACCAAGAATTAAAAAGAAGCTAGGAGGTGGCACGAATTCCTCCTTCTTACCCCTCATTCCAAAGGAGGAGAATCCATAAACTTCTCAATATTTCAGCCTGTTGGAAATTGACATTACCTGATTGATTTGTGGCACTTGGTATGTTGGAATTGATGTTAAACATACTAGCATTGAGGTCATAAGCAAAATATTCCAGACACAAGAATAAGAGTCAAGGTGCAAAGAATGGCAGAGATTTTGTAACCATGTTTCATGTAGAAAATGGGTTCAAGGATTTCATTGGAACTTCTCCAGTGGAAAGTGTTTTCAAAAAAGGTTTCCAACCGTATGTGGAAGTTCCTAAATGGATCTCAAGATCAAAATTTATTGATATCTGAAGTAGGGATCTTGAATTCCTTAGGAGTAGGTCGAATTTCGAAACCTCAGAACCAAGGAAGCAGGTTGAATATCATAACCCTAAATTACAGAACTTCGAAATCCGAACTTCGAACTTTTGATATTATAACCTTCGGATATCCCAAAATTTCGGAACTTCAGAACTTCTGAGGGTCGAAATCTCAAGACAATGGAAGGTTAGAATATCAAAAGAAGGCTAAATATCAAAACCCAAAATTTCGAAACTTGAGAACTTCAGAGGGTCAAAGTCTTGGGACTTCGGAAGGTTAGAATATCGGAAGCAGGCTGAATATCAGAACCTTGAATTTCAGAACTTTAGAACTCCGTACGATCAGAGTTTCGAAACCTCGAATTCTCATAACTTCTTACAAATTGAATTCCTTTAAAAGTGTTGAGGGTTGCAAGAAGCATGGGTTTACAAAGGAAATCGTTTACAAAACCAAGGAGCGAGGGACCCTTTCTCTCTCCTCGGACATGACACATGGCAGTAGTTGATTGGCCGTTAGGAGCTGATGGTGGAAGATGCTATCAACATGACATGGTTGTACAGAGGACACATGGTAGTGAGATTTAACATTATTGAGTGGCCTAATGGGGAAAATCCTAGTGACACATGTCACCACTAAGGAGATGCCATGTGGGGTTGATGACATGAGAATTATGTCACCATGGAAGTACATTTTAGAGGTCAAATATTTCATAACTCTTTTATAATTTCATTTTGATAAAGTTTCACTACCAGGGGGCCTTTCGATGTTGTTGGTGTTTGGTCGTGGAGCGCAAAGAACCAAGGGTGTAGAGCAATAACACAAGGAGATAGACCTTGGAAGGATCCTGAAGGGCTTAGCACCTAAGAGCTATGGAGACGCCACATGGGGATGATGACAAGAGCATGATGTCATCCTAGAAGTACATTTCGGAGGTTGAAGATTTCGTAATTCCTCTATAATTGTATTTTGAGAAAGTTTCAATATGAGGGAGCTTTCAATGGTTGTTTGTGTTTGGTGGTGGAGCCCAAGGAACTAAAGGCGTAGAGAAGAACACAATGATATAGGCACCCAACATGATCCTGAAGGCCTTAGCACATTTGTGTTAGGCCACCAGTCACAACACCTAGTCTTGTGGTGGAAAAACAATAAGAAGCGAAAAAAAAGGGGATAAAGGCTAGGTTCAGAATCTCAAGATCTTGTAATATCCTGTAACATCACCTTAATAAAGTTACCGGATGTGGGGTCTCGAGATTGCAGCATGGAGGTGTATGAATGATGAATTAGTCGTAAGTTAAGAGTAAATTCACGTAGAAGAGTTGGTCACTAGAATAAATAGAAATTATCAAGACCGTTGAGTCAAGGGTGACAATGACCACGATTTCTAGAGAAGAGTGTTGGGCATGTCTTGAGTTGAAATAAGCTACCTATGATCTCCCGTGCACACTTCATTGAATTGAATGGAGATCAGAGCCTCAATGACATGAGATTTATTCATAGAAAGAACAAGAAACTTGTTGGAGTGTGCAGATTTATTGAGGATTTATGTCTCAACATGGGAAAACTTAGGTGCCCATCATCATGTTTAATGCAGCAATAATGGGTGAGAGAACAGAGCCTGTTCTCAGTGGTTAATGAAGCTATAGTGCCTATGTATTAGATGAAACAATAGGAAGGAGTGCCAAGAGCAGGAGTACACTCGGGCAGTGTGAATGGCAGAGTGATGGCTAACAGAGACAACATCTATCACTATGTTTTAGTGAAATAAAACCTAGGATTGCAATTGAGAAATGTGTGGGAAGCAACATTATTTCCAGTGCATTGTGTGAAGATCTTTGTGCATGAGTGCACTTCTGAGGAGAGGTCAAGTGTGCTTGTGTTGCAGAAAGAGACTGTGTGTGCCTATGTTGCCGAAAAAAGGGGTTGAGTGGGCCAGTGCTACTATGTGAGGCCAAGAGAGCCTATGGAATAGTAGAGGGCCAAGAGCAAACGTATGATATTGTTATGAATCATATTTATCTCTCTCTCTCTCTCTCTCTCTCTCTCTCCTCTCTCTCTCATACTATATATATATATATATATATATATATATTCCCTTGTTTTTAGTTTGAAAATTGTATGAAAGGTAGAACAGTGGCTACAGTAGGTGGTGGCTTGCATTCTTAAGAGGTGGGTGCCTCCTGAGAAGTATTGAATTGCTACCTTAAGGGGGTTGGTGCCTCATGTGAGTGGGTATTCACCAAAAAATTGATGTAATTAAGTAGGTGCTTGATTTACATCATAACAACAAACATATTGGTGGTTTTATCCCTTTGGGTTTCTATGTAAAAATACATGTATCAATATGTGTATGTTGGTCATGTGATGGATTATATGTACATGTGAATGCCTTATCTTGCTAATCATTTGTATTGTGTATGAAAGCTCTCACAAGTAAATGGGTGTAGTGAAAAGAGTCAAAGACTTATAATTAAAATTTGAAAGAACCTCACTATTATTGATTCACCCCCCTCTCAGTAACTCCTTATTCCAACAATTGGTATCAGACCCAAGTTCCTTCAAGAACGGTCTAACCACTAGAAGGTAGATCCATAAGGAATTATGTCTAGGCAAGAGAGTAAATATGCTTACTTAAGCAAGATACAAGTATTTGATGGGATAAACTATGCCTTTTGGAAAGTTAGGATGGAATCCTATCATATGTCTATAGGAGTAGATGTTTGGATCTCTGTACTAGTAGATTATGATGTCCTTGATGTCCCCTCCATTGATCTAGATGGTAAAAAATTGTATGGAAATAATGCTAAATCCAAGAATTCCATTCTCTTTCTCCTTAGTCAATCTGAACTCGTAAAGGTTATGCATTGTAACTCTGTCAAGGAAGTGTGGTTCAAGCTCAATTAGATTCCTGAAAGAGATGACAAAGTCAAGCAGGCCAAACTTCAAACCTTCAGAATGAGGTTTGAAAGCTTAAGAATTAGTGAAGAAGAAATCATAGCACAATACTTCCTCATAGTTGATGAAGTAACCAATATGATTGGAGGACTTGGTGAAGAAGTCAACGAATATATGATTGTTCAAAAGGTATTCAGATCTGGACCCATGATATTTAAGGCCAAAGTCTCTGCTATTGAAGAAATGGATAATTTAAAAAATCTTAAGATGGATCATTTGCTTGGTACTTTCATAGCCTATAAGATGAGAGTAGAATAGAGAAGTTTGAACCCAAGTAGGTGGCATTCAAAGTGTCCAAGAAATCCAAGGAGCACAAAGATCATCGATATTTCTCCATCTATGAATCTAATCAAGAGTTGACTCAATTTTCCAAAAACATAAAGCGTGGATCAAAAAAATATAAAGGGAAGTTTCCCTTTAAATTCTTTTACTCTGGAAGAGTTGGACATTTTTCGTCCAAGTTCCCTTGCAAAGAAAGGAAAGAAAAGCAAGATGATAAAAAGTTTAGAAACAAATCTCAAAAGCATCAAAAGAAGATTTTTTATAAGAAAAAGGGGCTCTACTCCAAAGAGGATAGCTCAACACCAGAGTCAGACAGTGAAAACTCTTTAGAGTATGATTCAAATAAGTATTTACTCATGGCATTTAGAGGAGACTCCAAGAAACAAAATATTATTGACTTTGAAGAAGAAGAAGAAGAAGAAGTAGGAGTAGTGGAATTTGAAGGGGAACTCAATAGTTCTCTTGATGAGTTAAAGAAGGAAAGGAGAAAGAACAAGTAGCTAAAACAATAGCTACAGCGTGCTGAAGAAGGTACGTACAACTCCAAAAATGAGGAGTTTGTTTATCAAAAAGAAAAACTTGAAGAATCCATTAAAAGAAAATATAGTTTGGCCTTTCTACTAGAAGAAAAAAATGGAATGTGTGAGAAACTAGAAGAAGAGAACAAGCATTTAAAACAGGAGTTGTTCAAGGTAAGGAAGGAAATAATCTAAAAAACATGAAAAGATGAAATTATGTCCTTGAAAGTCAAATTAGAAGAAGTTAAACGAAAGGAAGAAGTTTTTCAAGATTTTATCCATGAATGGGAAGAGAATTGTCAAAGTCTCGAGGTAGAGATCGTCTCTCTTAGAACAGATCTTGAGAAAATGAAGATCGAGAAAGATATAAATGAAAAATTTTAAGAAGGAGAAAGAAATCTAGATCAGATTCTAAACCGTTAAAGCTCTTCAGGAAACAAAATAGGTGTGGGATACTCCATACCACATGAATCTTCTATGGGAAAGATGAACTTTAGGTCCACAGGATTTGAGGAACCTCAGATCTATGCAAGGATGTATCAAGAAAAAATCAATGAATACAAAAAGGTAGAAAGCCAGAGAGGAGCCCACCATTGGAATAATAACTCCATCTACCCCAAGGAACCACACCAACGGAGAATGAATTAATCATCCAGACAACAGAGGTATCTTCATGCACAAACTCATGAACTTTCCAACTTTAGGTACCTGATTTATTTTATCATCATTGTCATAAATGTCATATCTTTAGACATAAGGTTTTTTATTGTAGAAGGATCAAAGTTGAAAGAGTTGAAAATTTCAGATACAATAAGTATGATAATTTTAGATCTCAAAACTCTCCTCTCAAAAATCGAAATGCCTTCTTTGTCCTAATGAGTGATTTTGAATGTTTCAAATGTAATGATTTTGGGAACAAGGCAAGTGAGTGCAGAAGCAGGTTTGAGTACCCATCTAAGTCTCAAAACACTTGATAGCCAACTTTTCAAAAATATAAGGAGAATCAGAAATGAAAATTTGGAAAGAGCATGGAATGTGGACTTGCTCTATCAGTACATAATCAAGAAAACAAATGGTATGTGGATAGTGGTTATTCCAAGCATATGACTGGGCATAAGAGAAAATTTTTGTTGCTAAATGAAAAGAACAGAGGGAACAATGTCACTTTTGGCAACAATGCCCCAACAAGAATTAAAAGTAAGGGCATATTCAGTCTTGATGAAAATACTAAAGCTCAAAATGTGATGTATTTAGAAGGTCTCAAGCACAACTTGCTTAGTGTAAGTCAGATGTGGGATAAAGGAAATAATGTGACCTTTCGATCCAAGGACTGTGAGATCCAAAATGAAGAAAATTGAAAGCTAGTGGAAAAAGAAGTCAGAACTCACAATAATGTATGTGTTTGATGACTCCAGAGTAGGTTGTTATTTGATAAATTCAAGTGAAACTCGGTTATGGAACATGAGACTTGGTCATATTAATTTTGACAGTGTGATAAAAGTTAGCAAGCTGTGAGTTGTGAGATTTTTTCCAAGACTATCAAGGCTTGATAATTCATTTTGCAAGTCATGTCAATTTGGTAAGTAGACTAAGATTCATTTCAAGACAAAAGAGTTCTCTTCATCTAGACCACTAGAGCTAATTCACACAAATATCTGCGTTCCAACTAGAGAAAAAATCCCAAGAGGAGAAAGGTATTTATGTTGCTTATTGATGATTTTACCAGGGCCACTTGGATCGTGCTCTTAAAGGAAAAATTAGAAGCATTTAAACATTTTAAAAATTTTAAATCTCAAGTATAAAATGTGAAGGATCTAAAGATAAAATGCTTAAGATTAGACAAAGGAGAAGAATACACTTCAAGAGAGTTTGAAGAGCATGGCATAAGGAGGCAATATTCTGTGGCTAGAACTCCACAACAAAATGGAGTAGTTGAGAGAAAGAACAAAACAATCCAGGAAATGACCTGATCTATGATGGATGAAGCACATGTACCTCACATATTCTGGGGAGAAGCAACACAAGTAGCAGTGTACCTATTAAACATAACACAACTTAGGCCTAATAGTGGTAAAACTCCCTATAAGTTGTGGAAGGGAAGACCTGCATCAATTAAACACTACAAGGTGTTTGGGAGAAAATGATTTATCAAAAGGAATGATAAAAATCTCATAAATTTTGACTCACACATTGATGAGGGTATATTACTCGGGTACTCTGCTCGAAGTAAAGGATACAAGTGCTACAACAAACAGAAAAATAGGGTTGTGGATTGCATTGATGTAGTAATAGATGAAATAGCTTCACAACCTTATTTCTCAAAAGGAAACACGAACTCATATGGATAAGAGACTTCAGACATCAGGCCCTCAAATCCAAGATGAAACAGATTCAGATAATGAAGATGTGGAAATGAGCACAAATCCAAGGCCCAAAACACCTTCCAGGTATGTACAAAAAGAACATCCTGAGAGTCAAATTCTTGGAGATCAAAGACTTGGTGTTAAGAGTAGGAGGAAATTTTTTGGCATTTCAAGTTGTGCAAATATTTCTCTGTTATCTCAGGTTGAGCGTAAAAATATCAACCAGGCAAGTGAGGACAAGTTTTGGGTGAGAGATATGAATGAAGAACTTGACGAAATTGAGAAGAATGACACTTGGGAGCTTGTTCCAAGACCCAAAGAGAAAAATGGCATAGGTACACAATGTGCCTTCAAATATAAGCTAAATGAGCAGGGTCAGGTAATTAGAAACAAGGCTCGATTAGTTTGAAAAGGGTATGCCCATATATAGGGGATAGATTTTGAGGAAACCTTTGCACCAGTAGCTAGACTAGAAGCTATCAAAATGTTTCTTTCCTTTTCCAGTCATAAAAACATCAAGGTATATAATATGTATGTGAATTAGGCATTTCTCAATGCAGATATGGAAGAAGAAGTTTATATTGAGCATCCAGAAGGATTCACGCTCCTTGAAAATGAAGGGTTTGAGTGAAAACTAGAAAATTCCTTATATGGACTCAAATAGGCTCCCAGAGCTTGGTATGCAAGAGTGGATTGATACCTCAGCAACAAGGCTTTAAGAAAGGTATTGTAGACAACAATATATACATAAATTTTGAATATGATCATCTACTAATTGTAATAGAGTATGTGGACAACATAATCTTTGGTAGCGACTTGGAACAATTGGAACATAAATTATCAAACTTTATGTAGACAAAGTTAGAGATGTCCAAGATCGGATAATTTCCCTTCTTCTTAGGATTTCAAATTTTTTAGTCAAAAAATTAGGTATTTATATCCCAATCCAAGTACCTACAAGAAATTCTGAAGAAGTTTCAGCTGGAAGATTGCAAGCCAATTAGCGCTCCTATGCTTATAGGCTACAAATTGTGAAAATAATATGAGACACCACTGTTAAATCACACTAAGTACATATCAATGATAGGATTTTTTTTGTATCTCACATCTTTGAGACCAACCATCATGCAAGCAGTGGGTCTTGTGGCCATATTTCAATCTTTCCCTCATACATCTTCAAGGAACAACTTATTATGGATTGTGGCATGATAAAAGCAGAGAGTTTAAGTTGAAGGCCTATACTGATGTTGATTGATCAAGCAATATTAATGATAAGAAGAGTACCTCTAGTGAAACATTTTTTTTGTAAACTGCTTAGTGTCCTAGGTCATCAAGAAACATGACTCTATTTATTTATCAACTGCTGAAGCAAGAGTATATCACAACTACCACTTGTTGCTCACAAATTCAATGGATGAAGCGGACCTTGAAGGACATTAAGGTAGATTTGACTGATCCCATTCCAATCATGTGTGATAATACTAGTACCATCAGTATCTTTAATAATCCTATCATGCACTCAAAGGCCAAGCACATCCCTATCAAGTTCCATATCTTAAGAGAGTAGGTTTCAGCTAGCATTGTTCGACTTGAATATGTGGCCACTAAAGACCAACTTGTAGAAATATTTACTAAGCCACCAACAAGAGAACCCTTTGAATATCTCAAGAAGTAGATAGGGGTTGTGACTCCTCCTCCCAAATGACTCAATTATAATGTGCATTGGCAGCTACTCGGCATGTGGTATCAATTGAAGAGTAGGTTACAGTGGGTTAGGGGTAGTTTTCAAGGACATAATTTTCCATTGACGCCAAAGGGGGTGAAGGTTACTGGTGCATTGGAGAAGAACAAAAATGAAGAATACCATTCCTAGTTTCAGGGGGAGCTTACATTGTTTCCATCAATGCCAAATGGGCATATCGTTGGATAATTGATAATGCCTGATTGATTGGTGGCAGTTGGTATGTTGGAATTTATGTCAAATGGACTAGCATTGAGGTCAGAAGTAGCAGATTCTAGGCACAAGAAGAAGAATCAAGGTAAAAATAATGACAGAGAGTTTGCAACCATGTTTTAGGTAGCAGATGGACTCAAGGACTGCACCGTATCTTCTCCATTGGAAAATTCTTTGAAAAATGTTTCCAACGGTATGTGGAAGTTCCTAAATGGATATTGGGATCAAAATTTTTTGATAACCAAAGTAAGGACCTTGAAGTCCTTAGGAGTAGACCGAATTTCAGAATCTTGGAAACAAGGAAGTAGGTCAAATATAGGAACCTCGAATTTTGGAACTTTGGATCTTCGGAGGGTCGAAATCTCAGGACATCAGAAGGTTAGAATATCAGAAGTATGTCGAATATTGAAATATCGAATTTTGGAACTTCATAATTTTTGAGGATCGAAATATTGGGATGTCGGGAGGTTAGAATATTGGAAGCAATTAAAATATCAGAACCCTGAATTTCAGAGCTTCAGAGGGTCAGAGTCTCGGGATGTCGGAAGGTTAGAATATCAAAAGGAAGACGAATATCAGAACCTTGAATTTCAGAACTTTGGAACTTAGTAGTGTCGAAGTTTCAGAACGTCATAACTTCTTACAAATTGAATTCCTTTAAAATCGACAAGGGTTGCAATGAGCATGTATTTACAAAGGAAATCGTTTGAAAAAAATAGGATCGACGGACCCTTTCTCTCTCCTCGGATAGGACACATGGTAGCATTTGATTGGGCCTTAGGATTTGAGGTGACAGATGACATTAGCATGACATGGATGTACGAACAACACATGGAAGTCAGATTCATCATTATTGAGTGACCTAATGGGGCAAATCTTGGCGACTTGTATCACCACTAAGGAGACACCACATGAGGTTGATCACATGAGAATGTTGTCACCCTGGAAGTACATTTTAGAGTCTATATATTTCGTAACTCCTCTATAATTTCATTTTGAGAAAGTTTCGATACCAAGGATCTTCTGATGTTGTTGGTGTTTGGTCGTGGAGCCCAAAGAACCAAGGGCGTAGAGCAAGAACACAAGGATACAGGCCCTCGGAAGGATCCTGAAGGGATTAACACCTAAGAGCTATGGAGACACCATGTGGAGATGATGAAAAGAGCATGATGCCATCCTGGAAGTACATTTCAGAGGTTGAATATTTCATAACTCCTCTATAATTGCATTTTGAGAAAGTTCTGATACCAGGGAGCTTTCAATGATGGTTGGTGTTTGTTCATGGAGCCCAAGGAACCAAGGGTGTAGAGAAATAACACAAGGCGATAGACCCCCAGTAGGATCTTGAAGGGCTTAGCACCTAATTGTTATGTTGTCAATCACAACACCTGGTCATATGGTGGAAAAACAATAAGAGACGAAGTAAAAAGGGCTTAAGGATAGACTCGGAAACGTCGTCCAAAATTTTGGCCTACACTTGAATTTTGGAGCCAATTGTGGATCCTGTGATCAATTGTTCCTTGGTAACTTATTGTTCATTTAATGATTTCAAGCCCTCTTTTCGAATATCAAGTGTCATTCACATTTTTATCTTTATATAGCAAGTGTCGTCTTCGGGCATGGGAGTTATTGCTTGTCATGCAAAGGGGAGTTTTGGTTTGCTTCAAGGGGAAATATTTGTGAAAATGCATTTTTCTCATCATATAGATATGTTTCACACTCATTTCCAAAGTTTCACGCACTATTACACAAGTATTGTCATTATCCTCACAAGCTCTATTGTAGGAGCCGCACCTGTCGTAAGTTGTCAGAAAGGTTGTTGCATTAAGGGAAGTATGTTTTCATATGTTCTGGATGATCCGAATTGTGTCGCCAAGTGTCCAAGTGTGTGGTCACAGTCAAGTTCTATCACTGTTCACATCAATTCCATTGATCCCACACTTAGCCAAATTCTAACCTTCAGATGTCTTGAAGTTGGGTGTTCTCAACACGCTAGCTAGTTGGGTGTTTCTATGTCGGTTGTGTGCTCATGAATCATCTGATAAATAGAGCGCCTAGTTTCACCAACATAGGGGGTTCCATAAGACCATGGAATGACATAAACACCTTTCATGTCCTTGGGGTCGACAGGGTCTTTTACATATGTTAGGGAGCTATGAATGTTATTAAGGGGTCTAAAGGTTGAGGGAACATTATGCTTCTTAAGGATTCTCGCAATCTTGTCAGTGGCCCCCTAGATGAAACGGAGATGCACCCCTGAGATTCGATCTTTAGTGTCTTTCTTAGCGTTGGGACCTCTGCTAGATTTAAGGAAAGCTCTTAGACCCTAATGCCTACTATATCCATTATTAGAAAAAACATTAAGAAAATGAGCTTTCTCTTTATCAAAGTTCTTTTCGTCAGAAATTCTCAGTGCACGAGTAGCTATCATGTTGAGAAAACCCAACTTATAAGCAGGGAAATGGTGAGAGTTGGCATGAAGATACTTCTCAATATGAGTTTTATTTCAAAACAACTGGTGGGAGAAAGAACCATCGTCATTCTTTGAAATGAGAACATCAAGGAAAGGCAGGCACCCATCAACTTCTTGCTCCATAGTAAACTTTATGGAAGAAGATTGATTGTTGAGATGCTGGAAAAAATGATTTAACTCATCTTGGCCATGGGACCATATGACACCAGTGTCATCCACAAATATTTTCCATAGCTTGGGCAAGAGATGGGTTGAAGCCAAAGCTTTGGATTCAAAGTCTTCCATAAAAAGATTAGCGACCACCAGGGACAAGGGGGGATCCCATGGCAATCCTGCAGGTCTGCTCATAGAATTCCCCTTCAAAGTATAAAAAAGTAGACATAAGACAGATCTCTAATAAATGCACGATGTCAGGGTCGGTGAGGCAATTTATGACCTCAATGGCTTCCTTAATAGGGATGCAAGTGTAAAGGGAAACCACATTGAAACTAACAAGAATTTCCCTTGGGTCAAACTTTATTCCCTTTAACTCATTGACAAACGAAGAAGAGTCTATCACAAAAGACTCTGTAAGGCCAACAAGGGGTTTAAGCTTCAAGGCTAGGTACTTAGCTAGGAGGTAAGTTGGCCCTGCTATGGTGTTCACAATGGGTCTCATGGGGGGCCCGTCCTTTTGGATCTTTGGAAGCCCATAGATCCTCAGAGTGGCGGGGTTGCTCTCAATAAGTTTGTGGAAGAAGGAACCCATAGTGTTACTAGACTTAATAGCTAGAGCGACTGTTCTGGAGATCCTTTTTCAGCGTATTCTTACTAAGATTTTTATAGCTTCCATTATTACAAAGGTGATCCAACATCTTACTACAATAATCCTCTTTGTCAAGGATAACAGCAGCTCCAATTTTGTCAAATTTAATAATGATGATGTCCTTGTTTAGGTTCAAGGATTTGAGGGCCTCAAATTCATCCTTGCTAATATTGGGCTTAGGGGACTTTGCCTTCCTGAGGATGACAGTGCAATCTTGCTTGATTGTGTCCATGATATTATCAGGTAAGCCCTTAATGCCAAACTCCATGTCACACATAATTTCTTCCATGGAGATTTTTCTAGGCATGAGGGAAAAATTTAATCCCTTTTCAAGAAGACTATAGACGAAAGAGGGAAAGGAAAACCTAGAAAGATTGACTACCTTATTTTTAAGAGAAAGATTATTATTATTATTATTATATTATTATTATCATCATCAATCAACACAATTCTTATTATTATTAAAATTATGACTATTATACTATCTTTTTCAATATATTTAATATTGATATTAATAATTTCATCATTATCACTATTATAATTTCCAATAATATTATTGCTACATATTGGAATAATATATTTATTATTGTCATTATCCATATTATCAAAATATCTAATTTTGATCTTATTATTAAATGTATTCAAATTTTTATGTTTATCATTGAATCTTTTATTCATAAAATATTTATTATCAGAGTTATGCCCAATCTCCCACGATGACTTGATTATAGATTGGTTCCATAGAGCGAACTTGTATGAAGTTCCATGTGTCACTGTTGCAACCTTCGGCCCTTAAAATGATACCCAAACAAACTACAATTATTCCTCTTTCTACCACCATTTACTAAATTTGAATCCAATTCTCAGAGAGAAAGTTATGACGATTTTCCCAACGTCACTTGTTTGACATGGAATTCGAGAGCTTGCCAAAACCCTAACGTCCTTAGATCATATCTTCGAAATATAGCGAACGGAGATCTGAAATTCAGTCACAAGGTTCATCAAGATTTTGGATCAAATGGGTTTTATTTTCATCTTTAGAAGATTTGCAAAAGAAAAGTTATAGCGAAAATTCCATGATGACCTGTTTGAAGCCACAAAATCCCTACTAGAGGAGGATATGAGGGTCACTATTTATATGAATGTATTGAGTTGAGAGTGTCCTCAACAACTGAATGTTGGAGGGATTCTAGGGAAAAAAAAAAAAAATATATTATTAATTATTGATTATTCAATTATTACAACCAATTATGAGTGCCATGTCATAACCCCATAGGGTTTTAGCCCATTGACTTAGGTTATTAACTTCAAACATGAATATCTCTCAAACCATAAAGAATTGTGTGGCATGCCTTATATCAACAGAAACATATCAACAAGTATAATCCATTTAGAAGATCCTTGAATCATAATAGAGTACAAGTCAAAATTCCCATGCAAAATCGTGGTAGCCTCTAGTCCTGCTTGGGTTGACATCAATGACAACCACTAATCAACAATCTCCCCCTTTGGCATTGATGGCAACACAATTACTCCCCATGTGATCATGACACTTCTTCCTACTGCCTTCTCTCCCCCTTTGTCATCAATGGAAAAGGGTAACTCCCCCTGAAAAACTTTCATCCTCAATACCTCTACACACCTCCACTCCCCCTTTCTACTTAGTTAGATAAGAGATATTCTAATGAGAACTTGGGAGAATCCAACAGTTTTGGCGAAGATACTCAAATGCTTCATGAGGTAATGGTTTGGTAAAGATGTCAAAAACTTTTTCATTTGTGCCAACATATTCAAGCTTGATATTCTTTTCAGCGATCTTCTCTCTAAAGAAATGATATTTGATCAGAATTTGCTTTGTTTTGGAATGCATCACATGATTTTTGGAGATACTAATGGCACTGTGTTATCACAGAATATGGGAATAAGCTCATCAAAATTAACTTGAAGATCTTGCAGGTTTGCTTCATCTAGAGAAATTGAGTACAAGAAGTTGTTGCCGCGATGTATTATGCTTCCATTGTGGATAACGAGATTGAAGAATGCTTTTTACTTAACCATAAGACAAGGAAACCACCTAGGTAGAACACTGCTCCACTGGTACTCTTACGATCATCAACACTTCTTGCCCAATCTGCATTTGTATAAGCTTGGATGACCAAATCATTTCCCTTGGGATACTAGAGACCATATTTTGTTGTGCCCTTAAGATATCGAAGAATTCTTTTGACAGTAATGATATGAGATTGTTTTGGTGCTACTTGGAATCGTGCTACTTGTCCAACTGCCTGCATCACATCTGGTCAGGAGGTTGTCACATATAAGAGACTACCAATCATGGATCTATACAACCTTTGGTCCACATCCTTTGATGAGTCTTCTAAGCTTAACTTGTTACTTGTTACCATGGGGGTAAGGACTGGGTTGCAATCTTCCATTTGGAATTTCTTGAGCATTTCCTTGATGTACTTGATTTGATATATGAATATTCCTTTATCCTGCTGAGATATCTCGATAATCATTAGATTGTCTTGATCCACTTTCACATAGATATTTATTTTCAGCGCTTCCTTTCTTAAATCTGTAATACTTCACTTATTATTCTCCCCCTGAACATGTAATGAAACTACCATATTGTTCAAACTACATGTCTGTCAATTCTAGATTTGTATCATATACTGTTACATAGACTCATCTTCAAATTTCTAAGAGTCAATAAACTAAATTTTTCATAATAATGTGTCATTTAATTGACTGTCTTGACTCGAGCCATTAATTAAAGAAATCGTGGATTCCTCACAAGCCGTTACGAATCATGAAAGCAAATTATCGAGACCTTATTTCCTTCTTGATTTTCTTGCTCATCTTGTACTTGTTCATCCTGTACGTGTTTTCCTTTCCAAACCTTCTTATTCTCGTCATCAAGATTTTCATTCATGGTTGATTCCATATGTTAGTGCCTAGATTTACCTCAGGCTGAAAAGGTAAGCTTCTAGGTCCACATCAAACCATGCTCAGCCTCGTAGCTAGCCTCACGAGGACAGGAGAGGGCTCTCTCCAGGTCAATCTCAGCAAAAGATACTCGATGGGGGCTTGAGATGACTGAAATAAAAGCTAATATTATGCTAGGTATGAAGTGCAAGGATTTGATTTGATTTTTTGAGGGTTTTGTGTTGGAAAAAGGGAAAGGCAAATTTGGGTTCAGGGATGAGGCCTAGTTTTTGCAGAGTTTTGATTGGGGCAAGGAAGGCAATAGTTTTGATGCTTTAGATTGAATGAATGGATGGATCAGACTGGTGAGGAGCTAAGGAGGGCAAGAGGGTCTCAAGAGTCCTCCTTAAACAGATGAAAACATGTAAAATTAAACAAAATTTCAAGGCAGAGCACAATATTCCAATGGATTCTACCTTAATCACTCATTTGTTTAATTTCAGAAGAAAAGAGAAGGGAAAATGATACACATAAACATAAATGAACTTACAATTACATAGAGAAAAACATCATCAAAACACAGAGCCGCATGGATCCGAACAAGTGCTGCAAAACCCTGGTCTATCATTTGTCAAAAATGCAGAGATAAAATGTACAATGATGTGCCAAGCAATCCCAAGTGTCCAACCATGAAAATGACCTAGAAATTACATAATATAGACAAGTCAAACCCATTCCCTTGCCTCTAGGGGTCTAGCTCATCATTCTAGGAGCTGTTTCAACCAATTCTAAACAAGGCACTGGAATTTCTGGATTTGGATGTCATTTGCCCCTCCAAAACTTCAATCTCCCAAGACTACTTCCTGTGTGTCAAAATAGGGGCAGTGAGGTCATTTTTTGAGTGTTTTTTACCTCTTTGAGGGCCCAAAACTTGCCCAAATTTCTTGGCCATGAAGAATAAACCATAATTTTTTATGCCAAATCCAGAAATACAAAGTTTTTGTAATTTGGAGCTCCCTGGCAAAAGCGCGTGCCACGTGGTGCGGCCCATAGGGAGGAAAACCTTGGTTTTTGGTGCAAAAATTTTCAAAATGCAAAAATTGCTCCAAATTTCTTGAAATTTAGGCTAAAGGTGCCTCATCAAGTATCATGCTAAGCCAAAGAGGCTTCGGCCAATATTCGGAGTCTATCCTCCCTTTTTCGACGTTTCAGTGTCCTCCTGGTGCATTCAGTTTCAGTGGTGGAAATCACTGTCTTGTTCATATGATATGTCGGTGTCCATCTCCATGGTGCTGCAAGGTGTATGTCAAGTGTATTTTTGGTTTGTTGAAAATTAGAAATGAGAACTTGGTGTCTTTATCTCCAATTTCCAACTATGTGCTAAATGTGTGCCAAAGGTAAAAGACTGTGGGAGAAATAGGATAGCGGGAACAAAGGACTGTAACCAAGTGAAATTTTCCCTTTTAAAAATTCTGATTTGTCAAATGTGGAGACAATGGGACAGTCACTTGATTGTTTGGGGTTTAGGGATTTTACAAATGAGATGGGGAATTAGGGAATGACTTAGGTGTTTTGTATATGGACTAGGGTTTGGGATTTTGGGAAATAGGAATTGGGGGTATGGGATTAGTGAATTTAGGAGGTATGATTTTGGAGAATAGGGAAAACAAGGGAAATATGGAATGAGGAAGTGATGAGGTGAGGAGATGTTTGGAGGCAAACAGTCAATATAAAACCCTAGTAGCAATATCCTTTGCAAAAGATGAAACAATGATAGTACATGGATTTTGCACATGCACATAAATGCGCTCTCATCAATACATGCCCAAAACATGAAATTTCATGAGTACATGGCAACCATGAGCATCAACATATGATCCATGTGGCAACAACAATAAAAATGTAATACATGGCATATCCATCAAGTGCAAAGCCTCCACGAGCTATGACATAAGCTCTCAAAATGTAGCAACAACAAATAGAGGTACTAACATCATCTTATGCTAGTACATGGCCACTCAACACCTTGGCCATCTGCATCCCATCAATGAACATCCTACAGTAAAGTCATAATAACCTAGCATCCATCACGCTCCATATGTGCATCATCATCAAAATCAATTGGTAGTAGCAATATGTCATAATAGGGTTTGCTTCCCTTTGAACACTCACCATGCCACAAGCACCATCAAACAAACACCAACATGGGATAAAAACAATGATGGAGGCTCTACCTACTTGTCACAAGACCGATTCATGCGTTTTTGTGCGATTTGATGAAGTTTTTGAGAAAATTGGGCTTGGCAGCTCTATGTGTCGCGCCTCAAGCTCAATGCGTCGCGCCTTCCTTATGCGCAAAATACTCTGGCGCTATAATGTTATTTTATTTATTTATTATTATTATTATTTTTGTGAAGCTTCAGAAGAAGAAATTAAAACCCATTTGAGCCAAAATCATTATGAACCTCGTGACCAAATTTCATATCTTGGTTTGCTATATTTTCGGATTTAGGGTTTTTGCAGGCTCCTGAATTCTATGTTAAACAGGTGTTGTTGGAAAGATCGTCATAACTTTCTCTCTGAGGATTGGATTCAAATTTTGTAAATAGAAATAGAAAGAGGATGAACTGTAGTTTGTTGGGTACCATTTTCAGGGCCGAAAGTCACAACAATGACACGTGGCACTTTGTACAAGTTCACTCTACTGAACCAGTCTATAATCTGGTCATTGTAGGAGATTGAGAATAACATTTTCTTGAAGAATCCAATCTTGATCGGACCTGTGGGGTTGTAAATAGGACTCAGAATGCTACCACAATACTAAATTTCAGACCCTAGAGATCTTAAATTACATAGATACAACAGATTCAATATTGAGCTCCTAGAAGGAAAGAAAACACATGCATTTAAGGATCACTGCAGTAAGGAACACACGTCAACAATCAAGGGTAAGTCTCCTACAGCAAGGTATGTATGATTAATTTTTACATTTGAATTTTTAGGATCATCTCTAACATATTTTTTTTTCAAGACAACGTAAGTATATACAAGGTCTCGGTTATATATATATGTCTCATCCCTGCGCCAGTGTATTTTGCGCATAGGGAAGGTGCGACACGTTGGGCTTGAGGCGTGGCGGATAGAGCTGCCAAGCCCAATTATTTCAAAAACTTCATCAAATCGCCCAAAAATGGATGAATCGGTCTTGTGACAAGTAGGTAGAGCCTCCATCATTGTTTTTATCCCATGTTGGTGTTTGTTTGATGGTGCTTGTGGCATGGTGATTGTTCAAAGGGAAGCAAACACTATTATGACATATTGCTACTACCAATTGATTTTGATGATGATGCACATATGGAGCGTGATGGATGCTAGGTTATTATGACTTTACTGTAGGATGTTCATTGATGGGATGCAGATGGCCAAGGTGTTGAGTGGCCATGTACTAGCATAAGATGATGTTAGTACCTCTATTTGTTGCTGCTACATTTTGAGAGCTTATGTCATAGCTCGTGGAGGCTTTGCACTTGATGGATATGCCATGTATTAAATTTTTATTGTTGTTGCCACATGGAACATATGTTGATGCTCATGGTTGCCATGTACTCATGAAATTTCATTTTTTTGGGCATGTATTGATGATAGCACATTTATGTGCATGTGTAAAATCCATGTACTATCATTGTTTCATATTTTGCAAAGGATATTGCTGCTAGGGTTTTATATTTATTGTTTGCCTCCAAACATCTCCTCACCTCATCAATTCCTCATTCCATCTTTCCCTTGTTTTCCCTATTCTCCAAAATCATACCCCCTAAATTCACTAATCCCATACCCCCAATTCCTATTTCCCAAAATCCCAAACCCTAGTCCATATACAAAACACCTAAGTCATTCCCCAATTCTCCATCTCATTTGTAAAATCCCTAAACCCCAAACAATCAAGTGACTATCCCATTGTCTCCACATTTGACAAATTAGAAGTTTTAAAAGGGAAAATTTCACTTGGTTACAGTCCTTTGTTCCCGTTGTCATATTTCTCCCACAATCTTTTCCCTTTGGCCCACATTTGGCACATAGTTGGAAATTGGAGATAAAGACACCAAGTTCTCATTTCTCATTTTCAACAAACCAAACATACACTTGACATACACCTTACAACACCATGGAGATGGACATCGACATATCATATGAACAAGATAGTGATTTCCACCACTGAAACTACATGCACCAGGAGGACACTAAAACATCGAAAAAGGGAGGATAGACTCTGAATATTGGCCGAAACCTCTTTGGCTGAGCATGATACTTGATGAGGCACCTCTAGCCCAAATTACAAGAAATTTGGAGCAATTTTTGCATTTTGAAAATTTTTGCACCAAAAAACAGGGTTTTCCTCCTTATGCGCCGCGTCACGTGGCACGCGCTTTTGCTAGGGAGCTCAAAATTACAAAAACTTTGCATTTATGAATTTGGCATAAAAAATTATGGTTGCTTGTTCATGGCCAAGAAATTTGGGCAAGTTTTGGGCCCTCAAAGAGGTCAAAAACACTCAAAAAATGGCCTCACTGCCCCTATTTTGACAGACAGGAAGAAGTCTTGGGAGATTGAATTTTTGGAGGGGAAAATGACATCCAAATCTAGCAATTTCACTTGGGTTGGAAAGTAGATAGGTAATGCTTTCCAATGAGCTATCATGAGCTCAATTTGGACTTCGGGAAGTGCCTCAAAATCAGCTCCAAATTGGCATGACGCATAGACAATTCAGGCACGACACATAGAGGATTTTGGCCTATTTTTCACCTTTCAGCTCAGAAATTCGCCCAGTTTTGACTAGTTTTGATTTTTGATGTAATTATTGATCTATCTTTATGTAACTTGATGAATATGATGTAATTTTGGCACATATTTACTTGTTCTAGAGGATTCATTCATTAAAAAGTGAAAATTAAATGAATGAATCAGTTTCCTTCCATATAGGGGCAAGTTGTTTGATTGCCTAGATTTCAGTGCCTTGTTTAGAATTGGTTGAAACAGCTCCTAGAATGATGAGCTCTACCCCTAAAGGCAACATAATGGGTTTGGCTTGTCTATATTATGTTACTTCTAAGTCATTTTCATGGTTGGACACTTGGGATTGCCTAGCACATCATTGTACATTTTATCTCTGCATTTTTGGCTAAGGAAAGACCAGGGTTTTACAGCACTTGTTGGGATCCATGTGGATCTATGTTTTGATGGTGTTTTTCTCTATGTAATTTTAATTTCATTGATGTTTATGTGTATCATTTTCCCTTCTATTTGCTTCTGAAATTAAACAAATGAGTGATTAAGGTAGAATTCACTAGACTGTTGTGCTCTGCCTTGAAATTTGGTTTAATTTTCAATGTTTTCATCTGTTTGAGGAGGACTCTTGAGACTCTCTTGCCCTCCTTGGATCCTCACCGGTTTGATCCATCCATTCATTCAAATCTAAAGCATCAAAATTATTGCCTTCCTTGCCCCACTCAGAACTCTGCAAAAACTAGGCCTCATCCCCGGACAAAATTTGCCTTTCCTTTTTTCGAACTCAAAACCCCCAAAAAACTCAAATTAAATCCTTGCATTTCATACCTAGCCTAAGATTAGCAGCTATTTTAGTCATCTCAAGCCCCATCGATTATCCTTTGCTGAGATTGACCCCTCTCTTGTCCTCGTAGGGCTAGCTACGAGGCTGAGCGTGGTTTGATGTGGACCTAGAAGCTTACCTTTTCAGCCTAAGGTAAATCTAGGCTCTAACATAGTGGCAACTCCATTGGGGAAGAAAGTTTATTTTCATTGTTTGGCTTTATAGACTACAGACAGAACCTAAATTTCGCCAGGTAGCCTTCGAAACGCTTTTGCTTGTTTGTTTTTAAGATTAGCTTCTGTTTGGAGAAGCTAATCTCCAATACCTTTGATGATGATTATGTCTTCTCCTGAGGCAACAATATTTCTTTCTTATCCCAGTTGTCATTTCTCTAAAACCATGACACCTGTGTAAAAAGTGAAGGAGGTTTTTCTTCCCTGGCCTATTGTGGAAAAAAACCTCTCTCAGTTTTCCCAAATTCATATTTTATTGCTCATAAACATCATTTGAGTGAAACCTATCTCGATGTGTGGAACAAGGGATTTGTTGAAATGAATCGAAATGAAGGGGATAAGGGGCTTCTAAATTCTTGAGAAAAAATTTGGAGGTGGGGAGGGATGTTAGGAAGTAGGGGAAAGTGGAATTTTAGAGATTGAGTGAGGTGAAGGGATCCAAAAGGGCAAAACACAGGCCTAGCCTAGAAAATGGCCAAGTTGTAGCAAGAAACTAGGGTTTGTGCGAAAATGAGGAATTTGGGGTATTTTAGTGATGGGAAGTGTTTAATAATGCACATTAAGGATAGGGGAAGGTGTATGAACATCCAGATACAAATTTTTCTGATGATTTGACCATCCAAGAGAAATTCACTCCAAAACCCTAGGAGAGGGAAATGAACCTTGCATATGCGCAACTAAAGCATGAACAAGGTGTAAAATGACCCATTGGAACTTGACATGATGATGAAAACCTCTGAATGATGGTACACTCGGCTGAATGGTGACATGGACCAACATTTGGACAACTTTGAAAGGAGTGAAAACAAACCCTAGACCTAATAGCTAGTGACCAAATTTTACTTGAAGATGCTCTGAAACGACAAAATTTGACCTTGACACCTTAAAATCACTTTGTAAGAGCATGTTTGATCACTGGAGGAAGGTTGCAAATACTGACACTAACACCATATTTTACCTACAATTACGAGCTATGTGTCCGTAGTTATGACATTTGTAGCATTTGATGTTATTCCTAGAAGATTTTGTTTGGTGTCTATCTCGTGAACCTGCAAATTTGCTTCTAGAGTTTTTCCGATAATAGTTGTACTTATTTGGAACTTCACAATCCCTAGCCATATGTCCAAAATTGCTACATTTGTAACATTCAACATCATATCTCAAATGATCAAATTTGTTGATATTATGTTGAGTTCTAGAATATCCATTTCTGAAGGATCTCCTGGAATTATATTCATTCCAAACACATGCGACATTTTGCATATCTATGTCCAAACCTTCCACATGAATAACAATGACCATAAAAGATAGGTTGGTACCTGGGAGGAAATCTTCTTCGAGGAATTGTCTTCCAAGGTTCTTCCTTCAATTCTTGATCTCTTGATTTAGTTGAGAGATCTATCTTCTTGGTAGATTTTGCATATCCATCTTCTTTAATTGTCATAGAAGGACTAGACTTCTTTTCAAATTTTTCTTTGTAACCAAGACCAATGTTGTCATTTTATGATCGTTGGTTGCTAATGAGTTTGTCCAAAGTATTTGAACTGTTGGCGTAGTTTGAAAAGTTTTTCCATTTTTTACTTGCTTGCGTAGAGAAACTATTTCAGCGTCCAATGCTTATCTCCCCTTGTTTCTTTCCTTTACTTCTTTCCTAAGTGATTCTTCAATTCATTGGTATTCTTCAACCTTGATTTTAAGATTGAGGACATGTTCCCTTTCTCTCTTCAATTCGTCTTCAAGAGTGTTAACATGCTTCTTTTCGGCCTTGATCTCTTTGATAACCCTGATTACTTCGTTTTGAAATTCGACTTCAGTCATTTCTTCTTTTGCGTCACGTGCCTCTTTTTAATTGTGCTTGGCCATAAATAATACTCCTCCATTAAATTCTTCTTCATTATCACTATCTTCTTTGGATGAGGAACTATCTTCTTTGGAGAAGAAACTTTTCTTAAACCATTTATTCTTTCCTTTCTTGTTGAACTTCTTAGGACTTTTCTTCCCTTTCGTAACACCCTCATTTTTCTGAGGACATTTGGCTTTAAAATGCCCAACCTCACCATAATCAAAACATATTAATGGAATTTTACCTTTGAATTTTCCCGTACATGTTCTCATTTTCCACATGAAGTAGGAAAATTCTTTATCTAAGAATTCTTATTCATCTTCTTCCTTTTCCTCATCCTTACAATTACAAGTTTTTGCTTTCGTAGTTTGCTTGTCCTTACTATTCTTCTTGGATGCGGAAAATGTTGTTTCTAAGTGAGATGTGTCATCCTCTTCTTCAATCCTCATTTCATATTTCGTAAGAATTCCATGCAATTCATCTATGCTGAGATTGATCAGATTCGATCTATCTTCCAAGACGGATACCTTAGGGTTAAATATTGCTGGCAAGGTTCTGAGGATCTTTCAGACAACAATTTTTCGTTTCAACAGGTTCTCCCAAATCTTCCAATATATTTTTTGTTTCATCAACACGCTGAAAGTATGCAACAATATCTTCATCTTCCCTCATTTTGAGTTGCTCAATTTTTTTCCTGAAAATTTGAAGCTTTGCTTCTTTCACCTTTGAGTCACCTACATATATATTTTCAAGCTTGCCCCATACCTCTTTAGCAGTTTTTCAACTCAATACCTTAAGATAAATAGATTCAATAAGCCCATTGATAATAAGATCTTTATCCTTCACACATATACCATATTTTTCTTACCTTGTTCATCTTGGGTTGGTGTGAAGCCTTTGTCAGCAATTTCCCATAATTTGTATCTTTGCGCCAACAAATGAACCTACATTCCTCCACTCCAAAGTGCATAGTTATTTACATTGAACAAATGAACTCTATTATTAGTATACTCCATGATCTCCTTCGAGTTGTTACACTTCTATTGAAGGAACCAAGCTCTGATACCAATTGTTGGAAATACTGAGATGGGGGTGAATCAGTATTCGTTAGCTATTAGCACTTTTAAATCTTTTCAAAGCATTAGTTAATCTTAAAAATGTTTATTTAGTAATAATAGTAAATGAAATAACACAGTAGCCACAAGAATTTTAGGTGGAAAAATCCCTCCGGGTCAAAAACCACCGAACATTTTTCTAATAAATTATTTAATCTTCAGCCCCAACTAAAATGAAAGAAACAAATTCCTAGAATTATAGAAAATAATTATTCTCCAAATCCAAATGGAAGGATGCCCCAACGCCCTAGTTTCTTCCTTAATCAACTGAATGGATGCACCAACACCCTAGTGAGCCACAACTCGCGCTAGCACCACCCTACCACCCTGAAGTGTTTGCAGGCCCCAACCTGTAGGTGACTTCATACACCTACCTAGCACCTCTCTACCACCCTATAATGAATGAAATAAGAAAGCACTGTGGATTCCTAAACCAGGGACAATAATCCACGATACAATAATATGTACAATGATTTTTGTGTACTTGACCAAATACCCAATCACTCTATGACCTGCAACCCAACCATGACATCACCCCATCATTGACTCCTTTACCTCCCAACACTGCCTCTTCGACTCTAGGTAGAATGACTCTTTCACAAATGGCTCTTTTACAATATTTACAATGATGACTCTTTTACAACTTTACAATGATGACTCTTTGCCTTAACAATACTTCACAATATCTGGATGGTTGTCATGTCTTCAAGGATGTCCCACTGCAATGCTCCCTTTGATTTCATACTTCTGCTCTTGAATTATTGCCTGATGTTGTACTTGAATCTTCTTCTACCTGCATGCAAAATTTGTCCAGGGAAATGAATCCCAAAACAAAACAAAATACCCTTCAACTTACCTCTACTTGTAAAACACATGTAAGTGCATAATAATGAATAAATAGAAATTAAAATTACAATGTGTACTTGATGTGTGTTTGTCACTTTTGTTGTTGACTTGTTGCAATAGTAGACAAAGACTTCCACTCTTGATATAGGCTTGGACTCTATGCAAGACTATATCCAAAACTGACCTGAAGATATATACAATAAAAATTGATGACAGACCCTAGACTTGTGATGAACCAAGTTCTAAGTACAACAATAGATACCATTCTATCAAATATGACAAGACAAGTAACATGAACTTACAACGTCATATAGATTAAGCAGACTTGGTGTACCATCAATAATATGTAACATCAAATGTGTAGTATCAAGAATAGGACATCTGAATGTGGTATCAGAACTAATTGTGACATATAGAGACATAGATATATAACCGAGACCCTGTATATACTTACGTTGTCCTGAAAACAAAATATGTTAGAGATGATCCTAAAATTTCAAATGTAAACATTAATCATACATACCTTGTTGTAGGAGACTTACCCTTGATTGTTGATGTGTGTTCCTTACTACAGTGATCCTTAAATGCATGTGTTTTCTTTCCTTCTAGGAGCTCAATATTGAATCTGTTGTATATATGTAATTTAAGATCTCCAGGGTCTGAAATTTAGTATTGTGGTAGCATTCTGAGTCCTATTTACAACCCCACAGGTCTGATCAAGATTGGATTCTTCAAGAAAATGTTATTCCCAATCTCCCATGATGACTTGATTATAGACTGGTTTAGTAGAGTGAACTTGTACAAAGTGCCACATGTCATTCTTGTGACTTTCAGCCCTGAAAATGGTACCCAACAAACTACAGTTCATCCTATTTCTATTGCTATTTACAAAATTTGAATCCAATCCTCAGAGATAAGGTTATGACGATCTTTCCAACAACACCTGTTTGACATAGAATTCAAGAGCCTGCAAAAACCCTAAATTCCTCATATCATATATCTGAAAATATAGCAAACCAAGATCTGAAATTTGGTCATGAGGTTCACAATGATTTCGGCTCAAATGGGTTTTAATTTATGCTTCTGAAGCTTCGCAAAAAAAAAATTAATAATAAATAAAACTATAGCTAAAATTCCACGATGGCTTGTTTGAAGCCACAAAATTGCTACTGGAGGAGGATATGAGGGTCACGATTTATATGTCTTGAGTTGATAGGGTCCTCAACAAGTGAACGTTGGAGGGATTATAGGAGAAAAAAAAACAGTATTAATTATTGACTATTCAATGACCACAACCAATTATGAGTGCCATGCCACAAACCCATAGGGTTTTAGCCTGCTAACTAGGGTTACTAACTTCAAACACAAATATCTCTCAAACCTTGAAGAATTACATAGTGTTCCATATATCAATGGAAACATATCGACGAATAGAATCCATCTAGAAAATCCTTGACTTATAATAGAGTAATTTGTAAAGTCAAAATTTGCATGCAAGATTGGGGTAGCCCTTGGTTCTGCTTGGGTTGACATCAATGAAAACCATCGATCAACAAAATATTGGAGTCGCCAAGGTGAGAAATATTCAACCCACACTTCCCTTTCTCACCCAACAGAGGGAATGTAAAAATTTTCTTACCCAAGGAAAAATATTCTAATTTGTTCCTTGACAACGATGCCACAAAGATGTTGTAGATTTTTCTATCTCCTATCACACAAGTGCTTCAGAAGATATAGAAGCCTCATAGAAACAACCTCTGGGTTGATATGATACCAGTGCCTAGGGCATCCAAGAGGAGTGCTTTTGAATATTATCAGGAGGGCTTTCTGTTGCACTCCATATGTCACGTAGTTTGAAAAGAGATAATTCAGGGGCTTGTTTTAATAATCCTGCATCAATGTAAACTCATGAAAACACATAAATCTAAATACTCAGGGCATAAATATGGTTAATCTCAAAGAGAATTGTCTTGGTTTTGGTGATAGACACTCAACAATAGGCAGCTTAACATCGTTGTTGTAGTATAGATGAACAAGAGGAAGGAAAGGAGGGGAATTGATTCAGAGGGTTGAATAGAACACATAATCCTAAGCAACAATATCTAGTAGAAATATGGAAGGGTGAGGAGATGAAAATGCAGAAAGAACGGAGCTTGAATTAAGGTCTCAAACTCTATGCCTCATGAATCCATTTTTCACCAAACAACAATAAGTAAATCTGTGCACATAAAGGTGTTGTAGGCTATTAAATAACACAAGTAAATTTGTAGTTAACACAAATACTTTTTACTGCTTAGCAGCAAACATACAACCATAAGGAGAGTGATACCAACAACTTCATTACACTATTTCAGAGGAGGAAAGACATACATGAAGTGATAAACAAAGGGTAAACATATTGTCCATTGCTTTGATTGGAATCAACAAAATAGTTTCATTAATCCTTGAAGATAGAGTCCAAATCACCAATCCATTACATTTAGCAATTGTATCATCCCAAGGACCTCATGAACAAGAAAATTAGACCAAAGTGGAACCACAGAATTCGGGCCTCTTAGGTGCAAAATTCTAGAACCCCTGTTAAGTGTTTCTTCCCTCTTTTTATAAGGAGAGGGGGAGCTTTGAAAGCAGTTACAAAATATATCTGTCGAGCTCCAGCTGTCTGATCAACTAGCTATCTCAACGTGCGAAGGTCTGCTTCCCAAATAACTACAAAGGATTTGATTCCTTTCTTTAAAATGTAGAAATTACAGAATAAAATAAATAAGGAACACATAATGATGGTTGAGAAAAATATCTCCCGGCCATTCTTGTGATGGCCTTTGATTAGGCCACGTCTCTGCCACAATGTTCCTCTTTAGCTATTCGGTTGGTTCGCCTGTCGCTTTCCCCTTAACCATTTGAGTTTCCAACTTTGTAAAGTTGGGATCAGTCAGTTGTGGTGACCTTAGTGGTGTAGCGGAATCACAGCAGCCGACTCATCCATCTCATAACTCTCTATATTACACTATCAAAACCTAGTGAGTCCTGTATTATTGCAATATTGTTATATCAGAGCTTTTACTCATCAAGACTTGTATTCTTAAATATAATACGAAAATAGAGTTCTAATGTCCTTGGCCCCTTTTGTTTAGCCCCTTTCTATTTTCCTTTATGGGATTGGGTGCGGCGACCAAAGGCTTAGCCTTAAGGCGCTAGGGAATTTTGTTCCTGCTCAGGGGTTGTTTTTTCTTTGTTAAGAGCTTAGTGCCCTTGGTTCTATAAGTTCTTCTCAACCATGTGTCAACCCTAATATCAGAGCCCCCTTATCGGCGCTTTTTCAATTTCCAGCTGTTATAAAGTATCGACATCCTCAACCTCCGATATGTCGACCTTCGATATAATGTCATCATTCCATGTGGCACTTCCTGAGTGGTGACATGTGTTACACAAATTTTCCCCCTTATGCCCCTCAAAACATCAAAATTGTTTGCCACATGTCCTGTCGTACCGCCATGTCATGTTGATGTCAAATGCCATTGTAGCTTTATCGGAACCAATCATATCTTTCCACGTGCCTTTATCAGAGCCAATCATATATTGCCACGTATATCTTATCGAAAGCAATCATATGTTGCCACATGTTTTGCTAGAGGAGAGAGAAAAGGGCTCATACACCTTTGGTTTTGCGATGAAATCCTTTGTTAATCCTTATCAGTGCTCCCCATAGTTTTTAACGCTATCAAAACTTTTAACAATATCACAACTTTTTAAAGGTTTTCACTTTTAGAAGTTTCGATCCTCTTATTTCCGATGTTCCAATCTCCTCCAAGCTCCGACACTTCCTTCTCTGATGTATTGGACCTTCGACATTGTGACAGTCGATAATGCGACCTCCAACATCCTGACCTCCGATATTGCGATGCGCCAATATTGTGATGCTAATATCTGTGATCTCTGATATGCGATCTTCGATATCTCTGGACCTCTGATATTCTGATATGCCTTCCCAAGGCTTCAATCCTTGAAACTTCATAAGACCATATATTTTGATCTAGGAGTCCATTTTTGGACTTCCACATATCGTTGGAAAGCTTGTTTAGAGAACTTTCCAATGGAGAGGGTTTGATTTAGATTTTGAGTCCTCATGTGGCTTGGAATATGACTTCAATATTCTATTCTCATTTACACTTTGGACAGTTGAAAACACATTTTGCAGTAAGTAACAACAAGTCGCTTGTACAAATTCAAAGAATCCCCCCTGATTGGTCTAAGACGTTTGTTCATTGGAGATCTCAAAACCCATATAATCGTAGTGAAGATTCAATAATCATGAGATGTTGGATGTCGGTCCTGAAGTATTTATGTTGGTCTGTATGATTATGTCAAAATCGGGCAATCCCCAAAATCAATGGCAATGAAAGCAACACAATTTTTCTTCGAATCAATATCATCTAGGGGGTATGATGCATCAGATATGAACACTCTCAGGTGTGAGGAAAAAGAGTTGCTCAATATAGATAAACCTTTAGATCATGTTATCAACTTCATGTCCCCTAAATCAGCAACCTCTTATTCCTATAAGGATACCAAGGGAAAAGTTTGAAGATTGGCAACGATCCCTGGACAGATACCAACTCTTCTTTGATGGGGCCTCGAAAGTAAATACAGGGGAGGTAGGAGTGGGAGGGATGTTGTATAACCCCAATGGAGAAATGGAGACAAAGTATGCTTGGGGGTTGGGAAATGCTTCAAATAATCAAGTTGAGGCTTTAGTTCTTTGGCAACAGTTAAAGATCGCTCATGCAAAGGGTGTACATCAAATAAGTATAATTAGAGATTCAATGATCATCATCCAAAGGTGTGTCAATCTCAAAAAACAAAAGGAAGCAAACCTCTCCACCATAATTAAGCTATAAGGATGCTTCTCAATAATTTTGAATGCTATGATTTTTACCATGTTAAAAAGGAGAATAATCCATCAACAGACAAATAGGATAATAGGGAGTTGCATTAGAACAAGGGACATTGGTGTTAGATCAAGCATAAACTATATTATGTCATATTCCTTGATCGAGAGAATACAAAGAATGAATACATCCAACGAGTCGAATAAATGGGGTTTAAATACTGACACCCCACTATCACTTCTCATTCAAATCGATGCATGATAGGACCTTTTTGGGTGGTGAGATAAGCATAAGGATCGAAATACGTCCAAATGGAAACAATATGGAATTAAAGCCATGATAAGGGACACGTGGAAGGGATGAGAATTAAAATAATTAACAACAAAATCGATCAAAGAGTCAACATCCCACTCAATCTGCAACTCAATTCCAAGTCGAATTGCGAACTGAACAACAGTACCAGGGATGAAAGCTTGTGCCAAGAATGATCAGAGACAAGGGGATTGAATTCAATGTGAAAGGATGTTCACAACAGTTCACATGGATTAGGTTTGGAATATAAGGAACATGATGTAGTAATTGAATTTGAAAGTAATTCACATATAGGGACAAATAGCTCCCAAAATAACATCCTCTAGGACAAACGGGAGTGATGCTCTCACAAAGGAACATATGGCTTTGCTCAAGGAGGAAATCATGGTGTTGGTTGCGAAAGCGAGGGACCATATTATTCAGGAAACCCGTAATAAATTATCAGTGGTGATAAATCAGCTCAATGGAATAGGGAAGGATGTTGAGCTTCTGTAGAGGTCTGTGGACCATCTAACCACCAAATTGATTAATTTTAATTTCAAATTAGATATTGTGGAAGTCAAGGTGGAGGCAGCAACAATCAGCGTGTTGAAGGAATTTTTCGGGCTCGTAGAGGCATCTCCTTTAAGTGCTCGATTTTTTGGGGAAGAGGAAGGGAAACACAGTGGGGAAGCAATGACTACTATGGTGGAAATTGGTGAACAAATGACCCAGAAAGTGTAGGTTTTAACCCCGTACAAAAATTACCTGCATACGAATTCTAAATCACAGGAAAAATAAAAATGCGAGATCATAACATAAAACACATATACACAGAGATTTCCCACTGGATCCCAAAACTGGGACTACCAGCTTGATTTTTCATTATGTTCCTTTCAATGTTACAATACATATTTATACATGCTGAAGCACCCAATACCATGGACCGAAAACCATCGCGTCCAAAAACATGGACTGAAAACCATAGGTAGGTTCGCCCAACCTAATATAGGGTCCAAAAAAATTTTCCGGGGCTCTACCCCGAACCTCGTAGAGGGGGGCTACCCACCCCCCTTGTGACCCCCCCGCTGCGCAATCGGTGCAACGAAGGGGGGGCTCTGCCCCCCCTCTAACTCCTCAGTTCACTACGTAGGTTAGTCGTGGAAAGAATATAACACAACCCAAAAGGAAGATACTCCTCCCACGGAATTGGCAGGTAGCAGGTAGTTGTTTTTAAATTATTTATGTAATGTATTATTTTTTTGTCAAATTTTGTGGAGTATTTTGGTGAATTTATAGCCTGGATGTAGTAAGAAGAATAGCAGTGACTTGATAAGGTAGTTATAGGAACTATTCTGAACATTTTTTGGAAAGGCTTGAAATAGAGCAATATCTTAATGTAAAGGACCTGGCCTAATTCCAATTTTGATAAATATGAAGCTACTTGTTCCTTAAAAAAAAAAACAGACAATACAAACATAAGAAGAGACCACAAATGCTAGCAGACTTGTAGACCACTAAGACTCAGAAGAAGAAACAGGAGATCGGTCCTTTGAACTCGAACCGAGAGGAGTAAGATTAGAAGAGTCACATTGAGATTCCCTTCAACAAGGGATAGCCTTGCATCGAGCCTGTACATGAAAATAAATTGATTCCTTACCATTATTTTGATATCCTCAAGAGAAGAAAATGCATTGTATCTCTCTACTTACTTATCCTTTAGCATCATGCCAAACACGGTCTTCATCTATCAATCATGAAATTACGTTGAGGTACTGCTTTCTTCATCCCCTAGTATGACTAGGGTCGGGAAACCATCAAGAATGTCTTCCAATATCTTTGAGTTAAAATTAAAATGTCTCTCATCACCCACCTTGGTTTCCATATTCCTAATTATTTGTCAAGTCTCTGGAGGAGCAACATTGAAATAAGCCTTAGTTGAGTCTCGAGTAACTATGTGAGCCTAGTGTTGGCCCTGTGAGTTGTTTTCGCCACTACCCCTCCTACAATGCATGTGTTGTCTGGGAGGCATGGCTCGTAGGAAGGGCTCAATCCTTAATTTTCCACCAAAACACCCACAACTAGCGAATTCTTAGTTTTAAAGTTAGAAATCAATTTTAATTGTTTATAAGTTAAGTTAAAATCAAATTATTTATATTATAGATGCAAACCTGATATTCATATCTTCCATAGTGACCTGTTTATGAGTGATATTTATATTATAAATGCAAACCTGATATTCATATCTTCCATAGTGACCTGTTTATGAGTGATATTGAAAACATACATCTTGCATGTCTAATACAAGAAATTTGTTATTATTATATTCTTATCAATAAATAGATGGAGCCAAGTATCAATCGTTGACTTATAACACGTGTTTGAAAACTAACATATCAAAAAAATAAATAGAATGAAAAGATTGTAAACATTTGTCAAAAGGCACAACCATTAACTAATTAATTTTTTTTAGATACATTTTTGAGTGAAGATATATGTGTTCAATGATATAATAAATATGAAAGTCCAGTGCAATTTATTATTATTATTATTATTGTTATTATTATTATTATTATTATTTAAAAAAGACATAATTATATATAAATTGAAAATGACATATTAGTTTGTGATTTTATTAAGAAGATAATTAATATTATTAAGTTTTTTTACATGGACACAATAAATAGGTTTGAAGTGATGAGATTTTAGTGTAACACATGTGGAAACAATTTCAAAGGAGCTTGGAATACCATTGAAATGGTTATCTAGAAATGACCACTTTGAATAATTTATAGACATGGAAGATTAAATGGAAATGTGTAATTATGCCTAAGAAGAAAGTTAAGGATATTAAATTGAATATGTACTTGTTAAAAATAATGAATTTGACATATTAAATATTATTGGTAAGCTTTAAGATGTCTTTAAAGAAAATGTTCAATTTTGACATAATATTAATGAATTATATTTGTAATGTTTTGGACATTGAAATTTTATATTAATAGTTGTTAGCACATACACTAATAGACAACCAATTAGATAAGCATGGAATACCTTACTCATTCATGTGATACACATTATTACAATTTAGCTAACTCTTTGTTTTCATCTCCCAAAAGGTCTCTTGGACTTCTCATGATTGTTGGTCTTCACTTGAGGCTTTTCATCTTCCTCTCAAGTGAAAGTGCCAAATTCATATAACGCCAAAGGATTATATTTCCAACATCACCCCTCTTAATCTGAAGGGTTGTATGTTCGTCCAAGAAGAGAGCTAAAATACAAAAGTGTATAGCAAAGAATGACTAGATGTGCTCACTAAAATGGTTGTTTAAGGAATATCACAAACCAAATGAGGTAGTGATTCAAGTAGAAGTATTTCATCGATGGTGGTTTAATATTTACCATCAACTATAGAACTTGGCTCAAAGTAGTTCTTAGAATAATTTTGAATTTGGCTATAAGTTTATGTCTTCTACGAAATGGGAGTGCTCACTCATGATGGTTTAAATATGACCACAAACTAATGATATGGGTAGCAAAAGTTGAAGTCTTCTATTGGCGATGGTTTAAGGCATACCACCAACCAAATTAGTCTCATGGAACATGAATTTATCTCTGGCTACAGCTCTGACTTTGGCAGCTTGCTTTGGTTCAGACAGTGGCTCAAGCTTGCTTGATATAACTTTGAATCCAGTAGTTGACCATCAATTCCCCCTTTGACAGATACAAGGTGAGAAGATGAAGATATGTCCATTAGAAGACGTGTTAATATTCAAGAATGAATTCCAAGATATGATCGATATATATTCTTAGTTGTTGAAGGCCATTGCCAAGAAGTGATCCATATAAGGTGAATCTTTTCTCAAACAAGAGTCTTCTGTTTGGAACAATTGTTTGAATGATGAGTATGTTTTCCACAATTCTCACAAGGGTGAAGATTAAACATTGATCCTTCATGTGGCCAACTCAATCATAGTGTTGGGATTTGATAATGTGAAGTGGCTATGGATTAGGTGAAGATGAACCATCCTGAAGGAACCAAACACTGAAATTATATGGGTTCGAGTATTATGAGATATAATGGTCACATCCTTATCATATCCAAGACTAGTTCTATAGTTGTGGTTAATAACCTCTTCCAAAGGTCTAATGATGGACTTGGAAAGTATAGGTGTAAGTTTTTCATCTTCATGTGAATCTACTCCTAAAGTGGTTTCACTAGTATTTTCAAGTGTTGGCTACTAATGGGAATCAACCTCAAATAATGTTTTTTTTCTTAACAAAAACCAATTCAAAATGTTGATTTATTTGTTGTAATTCATCTCACTAGAGCTATGACTCAAGTTGAAGATATTAAATCTTATCTAATGCATCTTGTAAACAATGAGAGTGGCATTCCTCATTTTGACAGTGTTATGAACAATAAAGAATATTAGAGTATTCAATAACTTTAATAATCCATCAAGTTTGGCCTTTCTCAAGTTGGAAAATAAAGGGTGTTAGTTTCAACTGAAATACACCACTATATCGAATGAGTGATGTCCAAGCCATTATATCTCTCTTGAAATTTATAATATTCAAGAAATATAACACAAAGTTTCATAAGTTTCACTATTTGCTTCTTTCTTCTAGTGTAGCACAAAGATAACTCTATACAACTCACATGTCATAGCCACCTTCTTTTAAAGATTGGATATATTTCTTCTTAATGATATGATTTGATCTACTTGATTATATTAATGATATGAAATATATAATGCTATTGTTCTTCAAATCACAAATATGCACCCTGGGATGGTGTCACGCCCATCAAAAGAAGGCGTAATCCCACCATATTTGAAACGAGATAGAGCTCTGGAGGGTTCAATATACACTGAGCCGCATATAAAATGTAGTGTGTGTGTTTATGGAGAAAAACCCTCGTCGAATATTCGAAGGAGAATCCCTACTACGACATATGAACAGGTATGGTATCTTGAAAAACCCAAAACAAGATTGATTACATCCACAGACACGAGACGATTAAAAATTTGAAGCCAAATACTCAGATTACATTAATGATGTTGTATTTCACTCCAGCTCTAGTGATGAAGCGTGCAGGCCATCCATAGGCTTGATGGGAAAATAATATCATGACCATACAAATTCCTTGGTGAATCCCTCACGCACACTTACTGTTTGGAAAATATTATCATGACCATACAAATTCCTTGGTGAATCCATCACACACACCTACCTTTGGTAAATGCAATTGCACTGTAGCACCATGAGAAAGTCACTATGGCATTAACAGCCTTCACACTTATGGTGGTACCACATAAGGTGAATTCAAAACAATTAAGAACCGTAGCTTAAACAACAGCGAGAGTTTTCTCAATGCAATGAGCACTGAGTCCTATCCGTACCTGGTTTGGAAAGCATGATGACAACATCACTATTTACTAGGTGTCTCTTGCAAGAATGACTTTTGTTGCACATATGTTCAATGTGTGTCATGCATAAAAACAAATGTGAAACAAGAGTAAACTCCCTCACTCTAATATTACCATAGTTCAATGTATCAATGTGATATCTTGTTAGCACTCTCTAGTTGGTGATTATTGTCATGTGATGTCTATAAAATATCTACCACTATAACCTATTTCTATGGCATGATTTATTATAGCCAATGTCTATTATTTGATTTTAGTTCAACCAAAAATTATGGTTTGTAAATAAGAGATCTTTACCTTAATTCTAATTGAATTTGAAAAAGTAAAAGAAATTGAGCTAAAAGTAGGTTAATGATTCATATTCATTATATGGGTAAAAGAGAGAACATTGAATTATGGGTTTGTTGTTATGCTTCACCAAAATGTTCTTATTGCTTCACCTTCTTTATCAATATTCAAATGCTACTTGATTCTTCAAATCTTGTAAGTAGGCTAAGAACATCTTAAGTTGAGGTGAGGAGAAGTTTTCATAATTACATGCTTTTTAATTTTATAGTTTGATGATCTAATCCACTAAACACCAATTGCCAAATCATTGTGACATCTTCCTTATTGGATGATACTACTTATCCCTGATGCAACCAAATTCCGTGCATTTAGAAATTATGCATTTCAACTTGGCTAATAAAACTCAAAAAAAAATGGAAGCAACCATCTAAATTTTAGTGGCAAATATTTGCTTGTATCCAAACCAATTGACTCTCTATTCTTGTATCCATCATTTCTCTAGCTACCCTTTTAATTTTACTTACATTAGTACAAATCAAAATTGCTTTCCAAAAATCCATACAATTTGTGGGTAGTATTTCCAATAGACAAAATTTTATTTCACAATCTTACAATATTTTGTGTTTTGGGTTATGATGCATGGTCCAAAACTAAAGCATTTTATTTAATTCATATGTAACAAGGTTTATTTAATTCATGTATAATTAAATAAGTTATTACCATGGTAACTATTTTCAAACCATGATTTTTGTATTAGAGGAGATATATAGTGAAATTATAAGTTGATTATTTCTTAGACATGTATTTAAGTTATTTGATAAGTGATATATTTATATAAATCAAAAGATTCATATTATATTTTTTTTAAATATTTTAAACAAAATGTTATATTATATTTAAATTTGTTATTCTTTTAATTATTTAAAAAAAGTCATTTATGAAAATGCTATAAAATTTTAAAATAATTTAAATGTTATTATTATATATATATAAACCAAAATATTTCTACTATTGGTAAATGGTAAATGGCATTCCGAATATTAAATAATATCGTGAAGGAATATGTAAGGGATGTGTCCTAGAAAAGAATACAAGGAAACCATTTACAAGCAGTGAAACAAGGTTTAAAGAAATATTGGACCTTATCAATTCAGATGTATGTGGGCCTATGTTTGACAAATCGCTTGGAATTCATCTCTATTATGTAACCTTCATTGAAGATCACTCCAGAAATACATGGCTCTATCTACTCAAAACAAAGGATGAAGTATTTGAAAAGTTCAAGGAATTTAGGCCTGAAGTAGAGACCTTAACCAAAAGAAGAATAAAGACTTTAAGATCCAATAATGGTGGAGAATACACTTCAAAAAAAATAATTTCATATTGCAAATAAGTAGGAATTAAGAGGGAGCTCATTGTTTCCTACAATCCCAAACAAAATGGAGTTGCAAAAAGGAAGAATAGAACACTTGAAGAATGTATTCGAACATTGATCTTTGATCAAGACATTCCAAAATTTCTATGGGGAGAAGCTGCAATGGCTGTTGTATATATTCAAAATAGAAGTCCTCATAGAATCCTCGATATTATGACACCTGAAGAAGCATTCACAGGAAGGAAGCCTTGTGTGGATTGTCTCTGAATCTTTGGATATCCCGCCTATATCCATGTTCCAAAGGACAAATAAAAGAAGTTGGATTCTACAAGCATTAAAGGGACTTTTGTTGGCTACAGTATTTCTTCAAAGGCATATAGAATCTACAACAAAGAAGGAAGACACATTGAAGTAAGAAGGTATGTTATATTTGATGAAAATCATGCCTACAAAAGATCCAAAGCTATTCCTATTGATTTTGATGACGAAGACATACCACTATTTGAAGAAGAAGAGCACCATGACAATCTTACTACAAATCAAGAAGAAAAAGAAGAAGGACCAAGTGGGCCTATTCAACCTGTGAGCATATCCGACACAAGGAAAAGTCCAAATTGGTTAAAAGCTACTCTTGAAGATGCCGAAGGACATAGAGATGCAAAAGGAACCTTTAGAGAAAGCAAAAGACGAAAAAAAGATATTTTGGATATGCTACATAGATGACAAAACTAATCGAAGTTGAACCAACTACATTTAAGGAAGTTGCTCATCAAGAAGTATGGAAGAAAGCTATGCAAAAATAATATTAATCCATCATGAAGAATGTTGTTTGGGAAATTGTTCTTAGACCTAGTGACAAATTGGTTGTCACTTCTAAATGGATCTACAAGATCAAACACGTTGTTGATGGAAGCATAAATAAGTACAAAGCTAGATTCGTTGCTATGGGTTTCTCTCAAAAGGAAGACAGACTATGAAGAAACCTTTGCACCTACAGCGAGATATACCACTATAAGATCTTTGGTTTCATTGGCTACCGCAATGGGATGGAATATTCATCAAATGGATGTAAAAACAACATTTCTGAATGGTACCATCAATGAAGAAGTATATATTGAACAACCTGAAGGATTTGAAATATACGGCAAAGACACTCACATTCGTAGACTCAAGAAGGCCCTGTATGGTTTGGATCAAGCTCCTAGGGCATGGTATGCAAGAATGGATGCATACCTTCTAATAAATGAGTTCATCAAAAATTTTGTTGATCCACATCTCTATATCAAGGTTGTGGATAATGAGCCAGTTATTATTCTACTATATGTGGATGATAGATTTATTACAGGTGTAGAGTGAAGGATACAAGAAAGAAAGAATATGTTGGCAGCCGAATTTGAGATGAAGGATCTAGGTCTAATGCATTATTACCTAGGATTGGAAGTATGGTAGAAACCTAGGGAAATTTATTGGGGAAAGGAAAGTATATAATCAAGTTGTTGCATAAATTCAGTATGATGGATTCCAAGCCCATGACTACTCCCATGATCACCAATCTCAATAAGATAAGAAGCACTGAATCAAGTATCATAGATCCTACCTCGTATCGTAAGTTAGTGGGTTCTCTGATGTATTTAGTAAACACTAGACCGAATATATGTTTGTTGTGAATATTCTTAGTCAATTTCAATTGGAGCCTCGTCATGACCATTGGATAGTTTCACATATATTGAGATATCTACGAGTGAGATCGATAGAAAAAGCATTATTGGTGGATGTTTTAATTTGGGGTCTGTAGTGATTTCATGGATGAGTAGAAAACAAGATCGTGTTGCTTTGAGTAGCATTGAAACTGGGTATGTGGTTTCTTATGAAGTGAGAAAGGAGGTTGTATGGTTAAGGAAGTGTTTGTCATACTTGTTTGAAAAACCTCTAAGTCCTACAATGATAAATTGCAGTAATCAAAGAAACATTAAGATGTATGAATATCATGTGTTCCATGCAAGGAAGAAGCATATCAACAATAAGTACCACTATAGTAGAAGTGTGGTATAAGATGGGATCGTGAAGCTACAGTATGTTCTGACTGACAAACGGGTAGTTGATGTGTTGACAAAGTCTCTTCCCAATAAGAATTGTGAGTATTTGAGAAGCATGCTTGGTTTGGTTGATATTATTGATTTCGTTAATGAAAGATGTTTGGAAGAGACTTGAGGAAGCATCTTGTGTGATACAAAGTTCCTAGGAGGACATCTAGTTGGCATATGTGTTGATGTCTAGATCCCCAAGTAGGGAGGGTGGCATTGATCATAAAGCTTTGACCTTGTATTGTGCACTTAGATCCCTAGGTTGATGGTTAGAAAGTAAGCATAATGGCACCTAGAGAGGCTGAAAGCTTTAGTCCATCTTAGTCCCACCGGATAGATTGTCCTGGTCAGGAATCTAGTTCGTGGCACCTTGTGTGCTGAATTTCTTCGTAGTTCTTGTGTTTTAATATCATCATTGTACTTGTATATACATTTGTGATTTATGAATGCCTCCCTAGTTAAGAGGGAGTGTTGAAGAATGTAACTAGGTTCGGTCTTCATATTTATATTTGAGTCAAAGAATGAAAAAAAAAATTATTATATTTATTATTATGACTTATTAAAGCTTGATTCATCATGTTTTCGGTCAAATTAACCATTGAGAACTTCTAGGATTTATTCAAAGTCATTAGAGTCATTTTCCATTTAAAGAGACCCTTCTTGGGCTTTTGAATCACGTAAAAAGGTTTATTATTTATTCAAATAAGGTATTTGTCACCTCCACACCAATTTAGCCTTAAGGAGATCAAGTCGGCCTCAAACTGGGTAATTCGACCTCACCTAAAGCCTATATATACAAGCAGTTCAAATTCATTTGGAGACATCAAATCAAGAAGTTCAATCTACATCAAGGAAGTGCAGAAAATGCAAAGTTCAAGGTGAAGAAGGAAGAAATACAAATTGAAGGTTTTAGGCTATCTCTCTTTCTCTTATGCAAAGTTACTCAGATAGTTTTTGGATCGAAGTTCTACTGCTGGCAGCGTCGAAGTTTTGGAAGTGTTGGATTGAAGATTTTGCTACTAGAAGGTCAAAATTATGGATTTCTTGGGTCGAAGTGTCGTTGATGCAAGGTCGAAGTTGCTAGAAGGAGGGTCTAACTTAGGGGTTGGATGAGGGTTGTGTCTAAGTTGAAGAGTCTTGGATTATGTCATTTTAACTACTAAAGGAAGAAGTTTGACTGGGTTTTCTCCTAGATATGGGCTTTTCCCTGGCAGAGTGCCTACATCTTGTGTCTCTTGTTTTTGTGATTTTCATACACATATAATTTGGTAATTGCTTGATGAAAGATAATATAACAAAGATATAAAAGAAGCCAATACAATTCACAAGTAATTATCAAGAAAGAGAAATTTAACCCTAACTCTACTAGCATTGATTTCTCAACAGTTCAAAGTCTTGAGGTTGTTAAGACCTCGTCTAGCTAGAGAATCTTGTAAATATACACTATTAAAATTAGACTTCCTATGCCAGACCTTGACATACATCAACATGAAAAGAATAAAAAGATTACTAGTGTTGCAAACAAAAAATCAATTAGTCATAACAACTATTGGGTAGAATCTCTAGGCATATGTGTTGGCTAGTCACTACTCGCATCCGAAAAGAAGGAGATGTTGGCTAATCTCCAAGCTAAAATGGTAAGGTTGTAGTCTACACCGTCAATTTTTTCCTCCGTATTCTCAAATCTGATAGAACTCTCATGTTGAGTTATCATGTACCTCTTTATACCACCTGCAATATTCAAATGACATTTAACCTTGTGTCAACTTTGTGCCATGATCGATGAAGTATTGCTTCAACATATAACTAAGATCGAGTTAACATGACTTTGTCATAAATTTTTAATTCATTTTTTGTAAATTTCAAAGATATATTGTTTTCTATCTTTAAACCATTAATGAATATTTTAGTTTGTTTTTAATATCTTGCTTATATATTAAAGAATAACTTATCTTATATGAATAAGAATATAAATTATTTATATATTAAATATTATAAAAAGAGGAAAAGGAGATTTTTTTTTATATGACTAGACAAGGATTTAAGAGAGAAATTTCTAAACACAAGTACTTGTTGTCAATCGACCATAATGTTAGTAAGAAACCATTATCTTTAAATTTTCCATTAATATAAAGATCATAATGTATTAAAACTCAAACGATACCACAAATCAATTTTCAAAACCAATATGATATAGGAGAAAAAAATAAAATAGTTATATTAACATTCACCAAATGCTAAAAACAAATGATAATAAGATTAAAGAAATGAGAGAATTATATAATAATGTTGAAAGAAAAGGGAAAATTTTATAATTATGTTGATAGGCATGTCTATTTCAAAATAGGTCTTCCATAATTTTAATTTAATTATCAGTAATTATTAGGTGGATGGTATAAATTTAACCTCCATGGAATATTGTTGGAATATTCATAGTAGTATCACAAATCAAGAATTAATATTTATTCTAAGTTAGTTAAGCTCTTTTAATGAATTTATCTCAAATTAATTGATTAAAGAAAATGGCATGTCAATGCGTGTCATATTGGGCATGGTATTGATGAATCACCGTATGGGGCCATGGTATTGTAACAGAGGCTATTTACAAGTTAAGAATTTCTATGATAAAGTGGGGTCAATCTCAATGGTTAAGAATATTATTTAACTCATATATTAATTATTTTTATAATTAATATTCAAAAGTCAAAGTGTCAATTCCAATTCGTAGATGACACTTTTGGCAACATGATTTGTGTGCACTTAATTCACTTCTCTCCCATCTTAACAATATTTTCTCTCGCATTCAATTCACCATGGAAATTGAATATGATAAATCTCTCTCATTCTTAGATGTCCTTGTTACTCGAAATCTTGATGGCCTCTAACCCATCAAGTCTATAGAAAGAAGACCCATATTGACCATTATCTTCACACCCATTCTCACCACCACCCACCCCAAAATTCAGTTGTTCTAAATACTCTTATCACCTAAGCCCTCAAAACCTCTACTCCCCAATTATTTTCCTCTAAGAAAACCCACATGTTCCAAGATTTCAAAGCCAATGGTTATACATCATCTCAAATCAATAAAGTGTTTCAGGCTCCGTCTAATTCCAAGTCTAAACACTCCATTTCCTCTCCTCCTCGGAGTTAGGTCTCTCTCCCTTACAAAAAAGGAACCATCAATCTCATGTCTAAGATCTTATTAAAGAGGAACATAAAATTCATTTTCAAACCCCATAAAACTCTAAAGTAGATATTCCAGTCAGCAAAAGATAAGTTTGACCCCATTCTAAGTTCAAGGGTGTACCAAATTCCTTGTTCTTGCGGGAAGACTTACATCATACAAACAGGTCGTCCCTTCAAAGCTCACCATAAAGAGTATATAGCTTATACCAATCATCTCCAGCTATCAAAGTCTACCATTGTTCAACACTCTTTTAATTCTAAACACCTCATTTGCTTTGATCAATCCAAAGTCCTAGCCTTTGTCCCTTTTTATAACTCTTGAATCATTAGGGAAGCTCTTGAGATCGAAAAACACCCCCAACAACTTCAACATGGAAGGAATGTATAAGTGAAGCCAATCACAAAATCTAGTTATCCATCATCTCACTCATTAATATATCCCTCCCCCCTCCTTGCCTTTCTCTCAATTTTCTTCTTCTTCGTTCTCTTTTCGTTCCTCTTTTTGGATCTTTCTTATTTTATCCTCCATTTTTATCTATTTTTTATCTCTCAATCATATCTTATTTTATTTCAATCCAAATGTTTTTATCAATCCCTTATGCTTCTCTTTTATTTATACAGAATCTCATATATATTTATATATATAATTAACATACCTTAAATTTCTAGCTCCACCTATTTCCCTTCATCTATATCCCACTTTCCTCTCCTTTTTCTTCCTTTTTCTTGTTTTATAATTACCTCTTATATATATTATCCACATATATATATATATATATCCTAGTTCTTATTTAATTCTTTGGCTTGATATCTTAAATTTATTATTTTAATTCTTTAACAACTACTTTGATTGATTTAATATTAGATTCTTAATGGCTACTTTGAATTATTTTATGTTAAAGGCTCCTCAACATTTGCTTGATATCATTATGTTTTCTGGTCTTGATGATGGGTGGAGTGTCCACTTGAAACATCAGATGGATTGTATTTAAATTCATTATACAATTTATTTCAAAAATCTTTTGCAAATAAATTATAATTTAATTAATTTTTGTGATTTTTTATTAAATTTAGGCAATGTGAAATGTATTTTAAGGTAAGTATTTTGATGTTTATCATGGATTGATATCTATCATCATTTACCAATCATTTGATTTAGATGGCTAAGCTAGTCATAAACACTATTTCAAAAAACCATATAATAACTGAGTTGATTAATATTATTTGTTATTGAACATATATAAAGATTATATAATAAAAATGGAGAAATATGACCAAACAAACTCAATCACCTTATAACTAATTCATAAGAAATTAAACAAAATATTAATTGAATTCTTAAAATTTCAATGAAAAAATTATTGAGGGAGAAGTTCTTTCTACAACCTAGTATAAAGGTGATGTGTAATTCCATTTGTGCTCAACTTGGAGTTGACATGTGCCCCTTACAAAAAATACTTTAAATAAAAAAATTATGGACGACTATAATAAAAACATAAATGATCATACATATTTGGTTAGTTTTAATTAAAAGCATTATAAAAAGTCAGTGATCACATTCTGATTGTGTTCACTTGATTTCTTATTAATATTACAATACATTATGAAAAAGTGTGGTAAAAATATTTCACTTTCACTCTTGGAGTTACAAATAAAATATTTCAATGTCTATGTATGTGTGTTAATGTTGACCTTAATAAAATATTTCAATGCTCAAAAATACAAAGTAATTAAAGATGAAATAATTTAGTTTTTAGAAAAACATGTAATTCATTTCATTTTTTATATAAAATAATAATAATAATAATAATAATAAATTATTTAAAAATACAATTTAAATAATGAAAAATTACACATGGTCTCAAGAGAGACAAAAAAACCATTATACATTCATCTTAATCACATTTTATCAAGCACTAAAAGAAATTAAATCTTTTGGTGTGAATATTTTTTCTAATTTTGAATTCTAAAAAATAGTGTGCATATAATGACATTTGATCCCTCTCCACTCTTACTCTTAATAAATATGTGATTAAACTAAATCTATATTAGTATTACAACCAAATATATTTATGAATATATTAAACTTTATTTTGCACATTCTTTTTTTAAATAATTAATAAATATGCTAATGAGTAATAATTTGATGTATTGCACCCCACCTAGTACCTTGTAATAATTTGATGTATTGCACCCTACCTAATACCTTGTGGTAATACTTTGATGTATTGCACCCCACCTAATAATACCTTGATATATTGTAGCTCACCTTACGCTAGCTCAAGCAACGTTAAAACAAAATGCTTTTTTGTTTACTCATAAATGTCTAACGTAATAGTCACAATTGTGGAGAGTTGGATCAATTTTGGACTAGTATATAACACATACTCTGGTCTTCATCCTCGCCTTCTTATAATAAGGGTTGGTGTTACCTGGGTCTTCCTCCCTACATAAGAACAAGTGTTGGTACTAGAGTTGTTGGTCATGTTAGTTTAAATGGCTTCCAATAAGTAAAAATTAACAAAAATTTTATGTTTGCTTTCTTTCTATCCACTCCTAGTTATTTTGTTAATTTATAGAACAAAATGCACTTGAATAACATGGAACTTCTTTTCCTACTAATGACATGGTTATAACACAGTGTCATAGCTTACTAGTGGTTAAGTTTGACTCCTTCAACTCTTAACGAGAATTACAACATCAATTTTTCTAGATTCTTCATCATCATGATCACATGGTTAACTCTTTTTTAATGAGTAATAAGGACTAGTGTGGCATCATTTCGAATCATGGTGGTCAAAACATGAAAGTCAACATCTGAGTAGCATAACTTTTGCATACGAACTCCAATTGAAGTGATTCTTGTGTCCTAGAAAGGCATCTGTGTGTAGAATAGTGCTAAGGAATGTTAAACTTAGGCAACAAAGTTTTACCGCCAAAAAATTTGTTTGATGTCTCAAATTGCTTCCAAAAGGTTTCAGAGCAATTCACCAAACTAAGACCTGCCAATAAAAATGATCATGTGTGTTGATTCCTCCAAATTTTTCACTCTAAATGCATCAATATGGATGAAAAATAATATAATGATCCAATTTGGAATATCCCTCCCCGTTTTGTGAGACTTTTGGTTCCAAATTTTTTTTTTTTTACTAAATGAGGTGATGAAATTTTTCCTCTACCTTATCCCTAGAGTGCCATTTAGCGTTTGCTTTGAGATTGTCATTTCAACCCAATCTGTCAAGGGTCATGTTGTTCTGGTCTTGCAGTTTTGGACCTCTTCTACAAAATTGTTTCATGTGTTAACTCTACTTGAGCTTCTGGCGCCAAATCCTCTACAGAATGTAGGACCTATTTATCTTTCCAATCCAAAATGGAAGGCTCATAGAGTTTAAAATTTTCTACATTGACCACTAAGTAAATGCACATGTATTGGGGTATACTAATTATATAGATGTTTTCCCACCTTCTCTAACATTTCAAATGGAACCATATCATAGAACCTTTATTTTATCACCAAGACCATGTAGCCTCTCCCTATTCAACTGTAACCATACTCTATCTCCCACATTGAATGACTTTTTTTTTTTATCATGCCTGTATTTTTTCTATTCAACTTATATGGTTTCCCCAGGTGCTTAATATTCTCAATAAAAAAAATTTCCCTTAAAGCATCAACACCCATCACCCCTTCTTACTATCCATAGGAAATATCCAAAGGTAAAAGTTGCAAATATCCAAAACAAGTTTCAAATGGGAACTTACCAGGTGGAAGATTGGACTGCTCTATTATACGAGTGTTACATATCTACCAAAATTTTCATCCCAATTCTTTAGATACTTCTCATTGTAACCCCTCAAAATATGTACCAATGTCTTGTTGACTACTTATGTTTTCCCATCTATCTATGGACGAAATGTTGTAGACCTCTTCAATTGAAGAGTCTATATTCGCTCACAATGTAGTCCAAAATGCACTAAGAAATAGTGTCCCTATCCAAAACAATGCTCCTTAGTATCCCAAAGTGCACCCATACCTATCCAAAGAACAAGTGTGGTGTTTCTTATTTATCAATAGTCTTTCAATAGGGCATTAGAACACATATTATTGAACCTGTCAACTCAGTATCATGAATAGGTAGTCATGTCCTTTCTTGGTTGTTGATAAACATCCTACAAGGTCCATGGAAATGCTTTCCCAAGAATGAGTAAGTACAGGTAAGAGATAGTATAGACCCTATTTCCTATTACTAGGATTGCTAGTACAGCAAAGCATGCATCCTCTCATGAACTTAGTTATCTCTTCTTACATAGTGGGTTAGAACACATACCTCTGCAAGTTGGTCATTTTCTCCCCTACACCAAAGTGCCATGCAACCTTGGAGGTGTGAGCCTCTCTAATCAACTACAGACACTCACCTTCATAACATATAACTTATCTAACATGTAGAGTAACTCATTATAGAGATGATAGTCAATTGTGTTGTCACCATCATGCACATGCCTCTAGCTTTGCAACTACCGAAACACCTCCTTAAAGTCATCATCCTTTGTATATGCCTCTTTATGTGAATCATGGATGAAGGCTCCATGTGCGTAAGAGTTCCCAAAGTTCCGATCTTTGATGTGGGTGGTCTTGAAAGCATGTCCACAAACTTGTTTATGTTGTCTTTCTTGTACTTGATCACTAAATGAAATTGCTATAAAAACCCAATCCACTTGTAATGTCTGGTTTGTTGAAGCTTACTTTGGACCTATTAGTGTTGTAATGGTTGATAATCTATGTGGATCATTGTCTCCTTCCCATCAAATAGTGTTTCCACTTATTCACAACTTGCACCAAGGCATAGGAATCAGTGTTGTAAGTAGGGTAGTTGAAAACCACCCCATTAAACACTTCATAATGGTAGCATGCAAATCATCCTCCCTACAACAAGACCATTCACATAACATAACCACTTGCATTTGTCTTCACTTTGAATGGTTGCTACAAGTTCAGTAATGCCAAAAGCAATGCGTGATTACTTTTCTTATTTAACTCTACAAAGGTCGTCTGCTAACCTTTTCCCCACTGAGAAACCTTGCCACTCATTGTTATGGCATGGAGTGGTGTTTCCATTGATATGAATTTCCTCATATATTGTGCTTCCCCAATGAAGCTTCTAACCTCAAAAACATTATTAAAAATAGACCACGTCATGATGGCGTCTATGTTGGTAAGATCTATCTTCAGCACTCATTCACTTATCACATATCATATATGCACTAAAAACTATTATGCAAACTCACACTTATTGAGATTTTCCAACAGCGAGTGATTCTTTAATGTGTCAAGCACTTGCATCAAATGTTAGATGCACTCCTTCCAAGTAGCCCTATATACTAGTGTATCATCCAAATACATAATAACAAATGAATCCATAAAAGTGCGCAACATACCATTCATTAATCTCACGAATTTATTTGGTGCATTACATAGGCCAAAGGGCATAACTAACCACTCATACAAACCTTGTCTAGTTTTGAATGCGGTATTCGAAGTATCTTCTTCTTTGACCCAAACCTAGTAATATCTTGACTTTAAGTCCAACTGGGTGAAGTATTTGGCTTGTTGCCATTGATCCAACATACGATCTATCATGGGAAGTAGATACCTATTCTTAAGCGTAATTTTATTTAATTCCTTGTAATTAATACACATTCATCAAGTCTCATCCTTCTTAGGCACAATTTTAATGGGTGAACCACGTGGTGAGGTACTTGGTTGAATAACACCATGTTCTAGAGGTTGTTGCAACTACTTCTTCACCATGCTTGTCTTTATAATAAATTGCCTATATAGCCCAATGTTTAGCAATAGAGAGTCTAGCAATAGTTGGATCTCATGCTCCACTTCCCTTGTACACCTATAATGACTCTTCCAATTGTTGTTTATGTTCCTTAGTACGCCACTCCAAGGATGACTTAGCTCTCATGGACTTTTCTACAGATTGTTTTTCTCTTTAAAATAACAAAATATATTTCTTGCTTGAACTTATCAACTTTTTGGCCTAGTTGGAACTTCACAATGAGATCTTTGACTTGCACTAGTGCGTGTTAATGATGAAAAATTTATCATAATTGATGAGGTGATACTAGTTGGATCTCTCCATGAAGATCACATTTGGCATATACATATAGGAACTCACAAACACAACATACACATCTAGTGGGATTACCACCAATTCTACTTCATCAATGAACTCAACACTAACAATGAATTTGATTATACACTATTTTGTTTCTTTATCTCTACCTCCTTGTTGACCCATCCCAATGGACATGGGCTAGGATGGTCATCAAGCTTTTGTCTTGGTTTCTTGACCAAATCTTTTGTATGAGATTTGTTTGTGATCCTAAGTCGAATAAAGCATCAACTTTTGTCTTCTTGACTTGTATCTTTATGTGGAAAAGTTTGATCATTTCGTTGTCTTCCTGTTGTTGAAAGTTACTTAAATTCAACTCCTTTCACATAAATGTATAGACAATGTTCTCATCCACATCTGAGCTACTTTCCACATTACCCAACTTTATGGACATGAATTTTTCCTTCTTACCATTTTTCTTACAACACTTCGAGTTGATATTTGGATGCAACTTCCAACACTTCTCCTTTGCATGACCATCGATGTTAGAATAGTTGTTGGTATCTTTGCATTGCGTGTTGTGGTTGTTGTATTTTCATCTCCCCCCTCCTTTCCACTTCTTCTCCCCCTCCTTGAAAGCTTCCTAGTGCTTATTGTGCTTTAACCCACTTAATCGCATTTTCTTATGGCATATGTTCTTCAAGTATTGTGCATGTCCATAAGTTGCATCCATTGTTTTGAGTTTGAATAACATCACTTGCTTCCATAGATGGATGTGTAGACCTCTCAGATGCTTAGGGAGATGCAAAACATTATGGCCATCTTTCTAAATTATGTGGTGTACTCTTATACACTCTGCCCCTATTTTTGCATGAAGTAATGCCTTCAAATCCATTGGTCATCTACATACCCATTAGAGAAAAATTGTGACTTTATAAGAACTAAAATCCTCCCACTTAATCACTAGAGGATCTCCCTCCAACCTCAAGATTTATGTATGGCTTTCCCACTAGGTCAAAGCATGGCCCTCTAATTTTAGTTGAGCAAAAAAAATTTGCTATTCTTCCTCTATGTGGTGAACACTAAAATAAACCTCTAACTCTAATTCTTAATGATCCCTCGATTTTCCCTGTAATTTGACCCAACCTCTAGGTTGGAACCTCCATCTTCCATGATTCCAAACTTATTTGCTAGGGTCGCCATAAAGAGATTCATGTTACAATCGATATCTATGACCTATTATTTTATCCTTGAGAACCTCTCCTTTGTTGCATCTCACGAATTATTGATAGATTTGTTGGCCATGGTTGGAATTTTACAACTTTCTGCATAAACTAACATAGATTCCCTACAACTTTAAACAACTGCTCTAATACTAATATGATCCATAAATTTCCATAGATATTCCACTAGACAATTCGTCACAACAAATCTACTAAGATACAATGAAAGATTGAAATATACACTATGAAAGTTAATTTATCCTTAGATTCTAAGTTTGTTAATCACTGTGTTGTGCGTGCAATATATGAAATATTGAAAATAGGGTACACACAAATAAAATCACTTACAACCATAATAACACAAGATATGACCTAGGAAACCCTTATGAAAGAAAACCCAATTGGAAATGGATGCAAGTACAAAGAAGAGAGACATGTGGCTCGTGGACTACTACAATATACAAACTCTATCTATTTGATCCCTCTCTATCCACTCTCAACTATTCTACTCGTCCATGGAACAAAATCCACTCGAATAGCTTGGAACCCCTTTTCCTCCTAGTGATTTGGTTGTAACACAACCCAATAGCCTACTAGTAGTTAAATTTGACGACTCCAACTCTTAACTAAAGTTACAATATTGATTATTCTAGAATCTTCATCATGATCACATGGTTAGCCCCTTTTCCATGAATAATGGGGGTTGACATAGCATCATCTTGAATCATGGTCGTCAAAATAGAAAGGTCAACTTCTAGGTGGTATAACTTTTTCATATGGATTGAGGCAATTATTGCACCATTGGAAAGGTATCTATGCATAGAATAGCGCTAAGGGGTGTTGCATTTATGTGGAAAAGTTTTACCCCAAAAAAACATATTTGGATACCTCACACTGCTTCAAAAAGATTTTAGACCCTAATTTGCCAAACATGGACTCACCAATAACAACTATCGTGTGAGTTGATTCCTCCAATTTTTCCACTTTGAAAACATTGAGATGAATGAAAAATAATATAATGGTTTGATCCAAATTAAACTACAACCCCTTGCATGTTTTAGAATTGATATTCCACTTTGTTTCGTAGAGCTACATGCAATTGATGCACATGAAATAATGGCCTCTCCACCATATTGGGGACATCGATTTTCATTCAATAGTACAAACTACAACAAAATAATCTACATGTAAATAGAAAAATGAAGAACATTGCATATTCAAAACCATCTATTAAGAGAGATAATTTATTAGATCTTCATATTGCATCAAATATATAAGAGTACCCCTGCACACACACGCACGTAGCAATGCTAGAGGTGCATCGGATAACTATTACAACTAGGAGGATAAAGATGCCTACACAAGTTTACAACTCACACTAGCTATCTACAATGGAAAAGAATGCAATGTTTGGCTCTCTAGATGAATGAATGCACTGGAACAATAACATTTCTCTTGTTAATTCTATCACCCCACCTTAAAGGAAAAATGAATTTTCTAATTACCCAATTTGTCTTCTAGAGGTTTGGTAAATATATTTACCACATTATCATTTGTATTACAATATATCAATGCAATTTCCTCACTATGTCTTCTCTTACATAATGATGATGGGCTTCAATATGCATTGTCTTGGCATGATAAACTAAGTTGTATTTTGATAGAGCTTTGGTTATCACATTTGATGGTTGTTGGTACTTTTTTCTTTTCTCCCACGCCTTCAAAAACACATCTTTTAGCCAATTTCCTTATAGGAGGCACTACATAATGCTTTGTACTCAGATTTAATGGAAGACAAAGAAATAGTTGGTTGCTTCTTACTGCCCCAAGAAACAATTATGGATCCTATATCGAATGTATATTTAGTCGTGGACTTTTCGTCAATTGAATCTCCTGGAAAATCGGAATCTAAATAACCTATCAACTCAACATTTCAAATCATTAGCTAATTCAATGATCCAAACTTAAACAGGAACGCAATAAAATACAGAGATAACCATATACACAAAGATGCAGCGGAAATAATACTTCATTTCATTAATGGAAAATACTGAAATATGCTTACAACCGGATAGAAATAAACCAGCTAGGGCGATGGTAGCTTATCTCTGAGAAGAGATGTGTGGCTACATGCCTCTGACTGTGTTACAATGAGGCTCGAAGGCCTATTTATTGTTGAGAAACAATGGAAAAACCCTTCACATTCCAAAACCTAACCCTGGAAGATGAAACGCCAAATTGTAGGCCCCGTTTTTGGGTAAGTTGGTACATCAACTTCCCGGGGTCGCGAATTGGTCGTCTTATCTCCGTTTGACGCGCATGATAGCCCATTGGAAAGATCCCTCCGAGGACTACGACGGAAAAGAAGATTTTAAAAAGAAAAATCGTTGGTAGTAGATTTCCCAAAAAACGTCGTTTAAGGCCTCAAAACGGCTCCGGAAGTTTAGGACCCGAAAAACTGCTAAAAATAGTAAATTGTGCTATAATTAAGGACACTGAAAGAACTGAAGGAAGCACTAGAGGGGATCCACGTGGAATTAGCGGGTGGCCACCAATATCCACCTGGATCATTCAATACCAAAATCTACAATGTCTTTCAAATATCAAAGGACTCTTCATTGGGTCTCAAGGATTCAATAGTTTTCAAAGTCAATCTTAGACCCAAAAGCCCTAACCAACGAGAGGGAGAAAAATAAATGGCACTAGCCACAGAAAGGGTGAGAAAGAAATCATAGAGAGTGAAGTGAATCATAAGCCAAAATTGGCTCAAAATCTTAAGGGTTTTACAACATTACTAGTTCTCTTGCACTTGAGCTCCTCCAACTGCAACGTATGGTTCTCTTTGTATGGGAAATGAGTAGTGGCACTTCCTCACATGGAGGTATGAACAACTTCCTTTCAAGGCAGCCATTGCATGAGTTATGGCTTTCTTTTGAGACCAAATGATGACTCCTAGGCAATGACTTGCTGAAACTCATATCCTCATGCTCTAATACCAAAGCAAACAAATGAAGAACACTCCAAATTAAAAACTCTCAACAAGGGAGAGATTTCATTAGATTTGCAAATGCTCAAATGCATAAGAATATCTCTCTTTCATACACACATATATATAAAACATATATATATGGAAGAAGTACGACGAATAACTATTACAAATGAATAAGAGTATCTCTCTTTCATTCATATATATATGGAAGAAGTACAACGAATAACTATTACAACCGGGAGGATAAATATGCCTACACGAGTTTACAACTCACACTATTTACATGGGAAAAGAAAGCAATGTCTTTCTTTTTAGATGAATGCAGTGGAATACTAACATTTTTCTTACTAATTCTATCACGTCTCTTCGATTAGGATGCAATTGGACAACGTGTTGTACCATTTTGAGCCAACTTATGCTTATGTTGTATGTAGATTGCAAGAGTGTTGTAATGAGCAATCCTGATTTGTACAATTCATGCCTTTAAAATATCACATTTACATGACCCGTTATATCGGCATTAAAATGTATCAACAACAACAATTGTTGGGCCAAAAACAAACTTGAACGGATTTTATGAGGGTGGGGCCAGAAACTAACATAGATTTTGACTGTGCATTGCATATTATCTAATAGGTAGGGTTAGATGGTAACAGGGATCCAAATAGCTTCATTAGTTTATAGCAGTGATATACCAAGTTGGCAGGACATGGGAGTGCACATGTGGGGAAACACATATGGGGAACTTGTGAATACACCTACTAAATTTCAGAGAAATTCACAAGCAATGGAGGAGCTTTTGGATCCCTAGCTTAAGAAACTCCTCTATAAAATTATTATTTAGAAAAAATACACATATATATATATGGCAATCATTCCATGTAAATTCATTAATCATGCAATGGATTCCTTGCTTGCATAGTTTTTTCATTTTTTTAATCGTTTTTTATTTTTATTTTGGATTTTCTGGACAAAAATTGTGGGAAACACCCAAGCATCTTGATTTTCAGGGACAAGGATCACCCAGGTGTCCACACATTGGCAAAACATTTCGCTGTGTATTTTGCCTAGTTTCGCAAAATGAGAAGCCTAGTGAAACATTTCACCAAGTGCCCCATCCGACATGGGAACCATAAGGGGCACACACCAACTTTGCAAGAAATGTCCCTATGACACTGGTTTGAATATTCAAGCTTTGATGTAATTTATGTGCCAGTATAAGACAATAATTGATGCACCAACAGCTAAAATATCGCAGCTAGTGCACCACAGTAACAACTAAGTGAGATGACAAAAGAACCATCTTTCTGGTCTCTAATAACTGAACAATGTGCCATTAAAATTGAACCGAAAAGACAGCATCTAATCTCCTTGTTATGTTGCTCCTCGAAAATAACTAACGCAAGAATTGGTTAGAAAGACCCCTTCAAGGCAAATCGGATGATTTTAGATTTACAGCAAAGCTCACAAATAATTAGCCATACATCAAATGTCCACAATAGTAATTTCTATCAATATGTTTACATTTCTCTGTATTTTGCTTGATATCTATTCCCCGTCTATCTGAAGGAATTCGCTAATTGAACAAAGGACTTGGTAGTAATCCATGATGCCTTTCTAGTATACAATGGTTTGCATTAGCTAAACCAGAAGTGATATTTATATTATCAACTAAAGCTAGTGTTGGAGAACTGTTGAATGTACAGGCAACTTCTGAAATTGGCTGCTCTCATGTAGATTCACCTAGAGCTGTGCAGTGCTTATGTTACATAGGTTTGCTAATACATTTGATGCAGAGTATCTTCTCCAGATAAATCCATTTCAAGCTCCTAAGCAATTGCCAAAACATAGTAGCAGTCCTCGGGATGAGTTCTCTAACTTTGCATTTATATTTTGTTGACTCGTCTGCTCCAAAGAACTTGTACCTGAAGATTCCATTGGAGGGCTGCTAGTTTTGGAGGCAACAATTACTGGTGGTGGTGTATTTTGAGGAGTTGGAAGAGATATAAGAAATTCGCTAAGCATTCGTACAATCTGAGTGAAGTTAGGGCGAAGATTTGGATCCTCAGCCCAGCAGCACTGTAAAATGAAAACCAATTCTTCTGGAAGATTCTCTACACTTGGCCTTGCATTCTGGACAAAGAAAACAATATTCATGTCAGCTTGCTTTAACTGCCTTTAATATTGCTTATTATCTGTAGCTTTCATTGGATATTATATAGTCTGGAAGACAGGGGCACTACTCAGAGAACCAGGCCTTCCTCTCACTCTTCTCTCAGCAATGACAAAAACTTCTTTGCACCTATCATATGCATATATAACATTAAATACCTTGAAAGCAGCAGCATATGCTGCTTGCAGATTGGACATGCCTTCAAATGGCATACGGTTGGTCAGTAGCTCCCACAAAACTATTGAAAAACTGTATACATCTACCTTGTTATCATAATGTTTTTTCTCTCCCCGTCTTAGTGTTACAGTACTGTACAACTGCAGAGAGAAATAATAATGCTCAGGATGTTTAAAACACAGAAAGCAAAAAAAACTTGTTACAACCAAAAAACAAATCCAAGAAATAGCAATGCACCTCAGGAGCCATCCAACGGTAAGTGCCAGTTTCTGCAGTCATCATTTCAGTTAAGGTCTCCTCTCTCGCCAATCCAAAATCTGCTAGCTTAACTTTCTTTTGATCAGCAGTCAAGAGAAGGTTATCTGGAAAAGTTGAACACATTTAACTATTTCATGTGAATAACGATATCAAAGGATATATGAAAAGAATGTCTGTAATACAGAAAATAAGATAGCAAAGTGAACAAGTCAATCAAATTGTGATCAAGCAATTAAATCAAAGCACTTTCAGTGCTCAGACCCAGGTTCAAACTCCCCAGAAGACATACTAGCCCAGTAATGGTGGCAAAGAGAATTAACTGCCTTATCTGGGAATTAACCACCCATAGATGCAGCGTATATCAACAGATGAGGCCAGGTCCAAGTCCAGGATAAATATTTGAAAGAATAGAAAGAGAACAGTATAAATAGTTGAGAAAACATAAATCAACCAATGGGACTAGAAATAAAGTTCCATATTAGAAATGGATATAAACGCTTTGTCCAATACTCAGTTCAAAAGCAGAGGGATCATATGATAGAAACAAATACGAATAATCTGGAATGTCGTCCTTTCTCAATAGACATGGATGCAAACAGGTATCTCAGACCCAATGTGACATTTACTTCACATTCTTCGGTTAGCATCTTCTCATTGGAGAAGCAAAAGCTACACAGAAGGGTTCAATATAGGAAAAGTGGGAAAGCCTCCAACATCACTAAAATGTGCATCTCTAGTCTGTGTAGCAGCATCATGTAAATATATGTTTGAAGTCCTGAAAAAATCTGTCCAATTCCTGGAAACACTCCTGTGGTTGTAAAGGGCGGCTGCAGCATTTAGGTCTTTTCAAGTATGTCCATGACAAAAACAAATTAGATTATTGGAAGGAAAAAAATAATCAGGCAAAATAGTTGATGAAATACATTTCCACTGCCACCCACTCTTGTTGGAAGTTAACATTACTTTCCCTCTCGCCAACTCCTAGATACTCATCATCAGATTGGATTATATGTATATATATAATATATAAGAGTCGGGACTCTCTAAATTATGCTTTAATGTTAGCTACAATGCAACATAATCAATACATTTCTCGACTGCCACTTAATAAAAATAAACATGTAAACTAAAGACGGGCTACTAGTAGAGCTCAAAATAAGGAAGTAGAAAAATTTATCTTTAATCATTATGAGACTCAGAAAGTGAAAAATGAACTAATATCTTATCTTCCAAAATTTTTGAACTACCCACACATCCAAGGGATATCTATTTCAATGCAAAATTATAAAAACAAACGACATATCTTTAATAATTGCTTCAAAAATTTAGGAGCATTTTTGCAGATACATGTACAAATCTTACACCACAGAGCACCTATAAACTAAAGTTCTAACTCTTTGCCAAACCCTGTCATTTCTGTCTTGGGTATGTGGTAGCATATCTCATCTGAGTTTTTTACTACTGTTAGAAGAAAAAATCCTTCCACACACACAAAAACACATATATAGAATTAAAAATTTCGTTGGCACCAAAATAATTTAATTCACACTACATCTTGAATAAATTTACAGACATTTTTGCATCTTTACATTTCTACATTAGAATTCAGCATGTTTAGTTTGTCTGTAAATCAAATAGAACCATTTTTTGACTTCTTGTGCCTTGCTAGACATATTGTACTTTCTAGTTGTTTGGTAGTTGTTGGGTTTTGCATCGTTATGTCGAGGGTTGATTGCACTTTCTCTACAAATATGACAAAATTATTGATTTCCATGTTCAAATTGAGTACTTCTTTGGTCACATTCATTTCCTTGTCCTCTTCATCTCTCATTGTTATATTGATTTTGATCGCGAGCTGGTTAGACTTGGGGGTTAAACATAACTCTATACTTTTTAGGTGTCCATTTTCTCACTATGGTTTGAGAGGTCCACACTAATTGTTTGTAATATTATGTGGACCTGATGATCCAGGGCATGCTCTAGATTGACTTTGCAATACCCTCAATATGCACACGTTGAAAATATGTCAATGTTGATACTTCAAGTGCACAAGAAAAGGCCAAGGTCTGTCATGGAATGGTAAGACAACAAACGTGTGAGATGTTACAGTCTTGTGAAGCAAAACAAGAAAAGGCCAAGGTCTGTCATGAAATGGTAAGACAACAAACATGTGAGATGTTACAGTCTAGTGAAGCAAACATGGTAAGTGTGTGTTAAGTACATTACCATTCGAATAAAGTTGAAACTATAAAATAATGTTAATAAGGTGATGTGCACTTAAGGTCAACAACATCCAAGGAGCCCCCTCAAGGCAATGAGGAAATGAGAGGGAAATAAGGGGGTTAAGTGACTTAACCCATGCTCCACCTTGTTGACAAGTGGAAGTTCAAACATCCCTTGATTTGTCCCTTGTCTTTTGATACTTGTTTTCTTAGAGAGAGATTTGTTAAAATTGGCAACTAATGCCAAATTCCACCATGGGACAGCTCATATGATGGAGATGATTACTGCATTGGATTCCTCTTTTCAAGAGGTCCAATTTTGATATAAAGATCATCTCATTCTGACAAGCAGAAGTGGAATTTTGAATTTATTCTCTCATGCACAAATTGTCGAGGTCGGCCTCAATCAAATGTAGGCTCAAGGAGCCCAATGGATGTCTCCTCACCCTCAACGAATTGTATAAATAGGAATGACCTTTCTCCTCATTTGGACATCACTCACTCACACATCCTTCTCTCTCCTCGCATCAGATTGGTTCGTACAATGTGGGTTCTTTTCTCTCTCTCTCTCTCTCTCTCTCTCGCACATGTGGCAGGAGGACGAAAATTTCAGAGACAAGTACAGGCCAAAATTTCAGAGTGCAGACCTGCATTGACCAAGGGGTTGTTTAATTGTCTTTGACTACTTTTTCCTGGGCAGAATTCCGATCTCTTGAGGCCACATTTTCTGGCACAGAAACCAAGGCAACGAAGGCTATGTGACCTGCATTGACCATAGGGTTGTTTGACCACAGGGCTGACCAAAGTTTGACTAAGCTTGACTTAAGTTTGACTGAGCTTGACTGAGTTTTTGTGGACTGTTTTGGGTTAACTTTGACCCTTCTTGGAGGCCGAATTAGACTGCTGTTGACCAAGCTGCTTGGAGGAAGTTTTGTAGCTGATTTTATCAGCATTGACTTTCTGGTTAGGGCTGCAGTTGACTGTTGATTTTGACAAGGGCTATTTTGACTGTGTATTGGGCAAGTAAATTTGATCTATGTACTCTCTCTCTCTGCTGAACTATTGAATAATAATAAGAAGATCAAAGGGTTTTCCTCACATTGGGGTTTTTCACTGGTATCCACCAAATCTTGTGTCCTCTTGTCTTGGCTTGTCCTCTATACATGTTTTTATGTTCTATCTGCATTTACTGTCAATGTGATTAAATTAATGTGATTGGTACTGGAAATAATTGGAAATTGTCATTAGGCTGCTAAAGGAACATTGAAGTAAATTGTGCTAAAGCATAGAACATACCATTGTTATCTAAAATTAACAAGATTTTTGCCCTTGTTTGGGCATGCTTGCAGTGACTTTACATGGGCATGCAAGAGTCATCAAACAAAATGTTGGAATCTAATTTTTGGAACAATTCTTCACCATTCCTAGATTGGGGACTCGGGAGCCATTCCTGTAAATTGGGGGAGACTGAGCTCATTGTTTCTCCATTTCTTTAGCTAGTACACTTATGAGAAGAGATGTATGGGGAAATACCATGCTGCCATGAGGGACATGGTATCACTGAGAGACATGTAGTTGAGGGCAGTATTGCACTTGTTGCCAAACCATTACCAGGATTCCTAGCAAGAGAATTTGAGTTGGAACCCTTTTCACACTGAAATGGTTGGCTACACTGGATTCCCAAGGTACTATGCACAAAGGAAGGACATGTCTGGGCTTGTAGGAGCTGGAAGGAAGAGGTTCCTGAAATGTTTCAGCACTGATTGAGGTGCCTGGAGTTAATATTCTATTTCTGAGATAGCAGAGCCCAATCATGGTATGTACTGGGTTGGGAATGTGAGTGATCGCTCTAACTGTCAATTTGGCTTTGTTGCTTCATTGCCTAGCTTGGGGGTGGCACCTACACACACTGTTACCTGTGGCTGGGAAGAAAATCACTCCTGTTGAGCTATTTTCTCCAAGTGTTTTAACTTTTTTTAACAGATAAGTAATGTATAATTAATCTTTATATGTCAATAATTAATTTTAATGGTTGTTGTTATGTGTGAAGATTATGTGTCTGAATCGGTGAAGGTCAGTGTGGTTATGGTAATGTCCCAGGGGGGTGTAATAGGCTCTCTGTTAAATAAAGATATGCAGATGCTAAACCTGATACAGCCAACAGTTCTTGCTGAAAAATACAAAAGTCAGCCTCTCTTGTGTAAATTAAGACACAGCCACAACAATTTTACGGAATTGGAATTGTGGATATCATTGATGATGCCAGAAGAATGATAGAAAATGTTATTCTTGTCTAAAGCTGAAAATGGCATGTACTTCATGTGAGAAATACCATTGGTCTTGAACAATTTATAAAGAAGGCCAACAGAGAAAAATTTTAGTGTAATAATCTCAATATGGAAACTAATTGGAATGAATTTTTGTGTTAGTCATGCATGGAAAATAATTCATAATGAGCAATTGTAGAGATTGTTGTGCATGCAAATTAATCCCACTGCAAAAGTTAATTACATCATCAAATATTGAGTTTATGCGAATGGAAATTCTATTAATAAAACTGTTATGAACTTTGTTGTGATTTCTTTTTAAGATTTATGTAAGATGCATTTCTGATTCTGTTGGTATTGCACAGGAATCTGTCATGAGGATGTGGGAAGCCCATCTGGACTCATAGCTGGGAAAACTGCAATGAAATGAGGAGGAGATTTTAAATGGAGTGCCCTGACAACCAAGGGAGGTGGTCTGGCTATGCTACAGTCTTCTCTTGAAAACAGGTAAATAGTAAAAGCCATTAGTTCACCTTTACAGGCCCTGACCAAAGGGTGGGCACCATCTGTACATGAAAGAACTCGGGAGTCATTACTTGTTTTCACTGGACATTTGCCATGATTTCAGAAATAGAACTAGTCACTTTTGTTTACTTTCAACTACTTATAACCATACATTTATTCTTCAATATTACAAGCCTGTTCTCAAATCACCACTTCCTTTTATAGAATGAGACTTTGGTGCAAAATATATATTTGAGATGGGCAAAATAAGACAAGGTATCAAATTTTAAATGGAGTAACAGGTCATCATTCAATTAATTATTTATTAAATGCCATTAAATGGAAAAGAATTTAGGCAATCTTAGTTTAGCCAACAGTCATTCTTCTAGGGGTAATCTCGAGAAGCAAGGGCAGGTGATGTCTCCAGGGACCATGAAGGGAAAATAATGGGAAATTACCAATGAATTCAGGGGTCATAAAACAAATAATCAAACAGAATTGGCTGCTCCAAACTGCAACAACGAAGGCAAGTTGAAACAAGGATTTGAGAGAGTCATCCTTTAAGGTGATTCCAAATTTATCATAGACAACCTCAATGGAAAAATTCAAAATCCCTTCTGGTAAATTGACAGCCACATCACATGATTAAGTCAGCTTTAGAGTCTAGTGCCAAGGGTTGTCTCAATCGGTTGAACCATCCACCAAAGACATGTTGTCAATGGAGAGGTCATATATTCCAATCCAGTCAAATCCCATGTGGTTACCAGCCACAAAGCTGGTGGTTGATCTGCCTTCCATCTGGAAATTCTGGTGAAGGGGAATGCTCTGTGAGGAAACATTACTATTACTAACCTTTAGACTGACCAAATTTAACCCATTCCTCAGAAAAAAATGTCAGCTCTAAAGATGTTGATGATTGTAAGTTTTTCTTTCAAAGAAGAACCTTTATGCTAGCAGATTGGCTAACACATTAGGGTCATTTATAGAAAAGAGGATAAACTCCTGTTTTCTGACGCTTCCTACCTCATGAATGAGAACAACTGGAATTCACCTTGGACAAACTTTTAACCACTAGGGGCCCCATGGCAACTCCTCTTCCATGTGTGAGTACTGGAGAGTTGAAAACCCATAGATTTGAGGACTTAATGTGTATCCAGCCTCTTTACACCTTCATAGATTCTGCCCCTCACCAGATTTCTTCCCAAACATGCTGACAAGATTTGGACAGGCATTCCTTGGAAGACTAGCAGTAAAATCAAGTTAGAATTTCTCCATTACAACCACTCAGATTAAAAGGGGGTTCCTCATAACCATGAAATCAACGTTGCTTGCCACCCTTCTGTCTCAAACTTCATTGTTGACTTGGTTTTCTTCCTGCAATATACAATGGCAGACGCTTCTATCCACATGGATAGGACGATCTAGGACCAGGGTCCAAGTAATAGTAGCTTCCCTTCCCATTCCCCAGTAGGAGGGAAATCTGTGAATCATTTTAATACTCAGGAATAGTTTGGGTCCCTAGAACTTCATGAAACAACGAGGCCATGCAACTCACAGCAGCAGTACTGAAAGGCGGCCACAGTTTCAAATGAAAGAATTCTGGACTCCTTAAGGCAGTTTGAGATTTATGGGAAAGAGATGAGATGCTAGGCTCTAGCCCAGTGACAGATAACACTCAAAGAGGAAAGTGTCTCTAGATCATCTATCTTCTGCATTTAAAAGCTTGGACACAAATTTAGTCCTGATAGGCTGCTGAAGCAATCAAGAGGTGGATCATCCATGATCTGGAATCTTTGGTGGAAGATGTTTTGAGCCACCAGCCACCTATGGACATCAATGAGGAACCAGGTCCAATTCAAACGGACCAACCTACCACTGGGAAATAACAACTTCACAGGTCTCAGAGAACAAGGACAACCTGTTACATGTCTTGTGAGATTATTTTTTTTCCCATTTTTTTTTGTTTTGAAATTCATGCACAGGTTATGACAGTTAAGTTGGTACCTTTGACCTCTGAGCAGTTTGTATTGATGCAAAGCATAGTCTAAAAGTATCTGAGATTCTGAACTATTTGCACATTTCAATTAAATGAATTGCTCTACACATGGCAGAATGCATGCCGCCATTCTGAATGTATGGGATCTATCATTTGAAATATTTTTATAAACCTTTTTCTTATTTAAAACAAATTGACTCTCTCTGATCAGGTTAAATATTTAATGAGCACGATTGTCTCAATGCATAATTAAAGTTTAAAGTTGTTAAAGTATTTCTCTTTATTCTTTTTCAAATAGGGGAGATGCGTCTTGGGTCCTCTCAATTCGTCTCCCACAATACCATAGCTATGAGCATAGGAGTCATGTACATTTCCTTGTTTGTTAACTTGTTCTAGATGTGAAGAATGCCAAAATATGTTTCAGGTTGTCTGGTATACAGTTCAATCTCTGCCTGTACAACAGTCTGGAGTAAATACATGCTGTATACAATAATTGATCCTTGCAAGCAAGAGCATCTAGACTCTTTCTACCATTATCCAAAATTGTAACTCATACAGTTTAATGGGCTAGACAATATTTTATCAAACAATAAGAATTCAGGGTGGATGTTTTGTAATTTAGTCAGAATGCTCTCTTCAGATATGAAGAAGAACCTTGTGTCCTATTGAGTCAAAATGAGATCATTGACTACAAGATCAATAGGGCCAATGAATTATAGATGTGGATAGTTTGATGACTAGATGTCCTCCACTGATTGACCTAGAAAAGTGGAGAATTGTCATAATGTCTCATTACAAGACGTGTTGAAGGGCATGCCATTAGTTCTCTTCAGTTTCACCTGCAATAAAATATCACAACAAATGAAACAAAAAAACTGCCTCTGTAGCCTCTCCAAGGTGGAGGAAGGGAACAATACAAGAATGACATAACGTGAAAATAAAAGAGTTCATATTGATGCACCATATAGGAACCATTCATACTCTATGGGTGCTCTCCCTGATACTTCTCTTTTCAAAATATGCACATGGCTGGGGATAGAAGAAAAAGTTGTTTGACATTGACAAAATTATTTATGTTTCTCTGCACTCCCTGTAAAGTGCAGTCCTGGTCAATGCCCTTCCCATTACATGCAATTGTTGTTCATGTGGCTAGGAAAAATCCAGAGACTAAGCCTACTCAAAATTAGATGCCTGGCAATTGTTACATATATCCCTCTAATCTATGAAATTAAAATGACAAATAAAAAGTGTCCTCAATGTTGTATCTGGGGTAAAATGGGGTCTAGGCTCTGAGATTTTACAGATCTCTCCTGAACATCTTGCTGGAAACTTATAGCTTACAATTATCTCCAAAAAAATGACTACTCAAGAGATTGTATATCCTGTTGAAAGTGTGGTTTTTATCTATGCTAAGATTTTGTTTATAGGTTACCCAACTTACCATGTTTGACACCAATATGTGGAAAGATATGCAAATATTATAGATCTTGATAGGTAGATGAAGATATGTATCATACTGCCCGCAGAAGTTTGGTCTCGTGGCCAGTGGACGATCTGCTAAGTCGTCCGTGCCACTGTGCAAGTCACGAGTTCAAATCTCGTCTTAACCGAGGGCCATCCTTGCACGCTGGGCGGTTCCTCCTAGAGGTTATAGTGGCAGCCGGTGGGATTCGACCCCGTGTAACGCGAGTACGATACCACCGTCGTTGCCGATTCCGCTAGTCACCAAAAGAGAAAAAAAAATGTATCATATAAGGTAGCAGCATCGACAAATCAAGCTTGGGATCTGAAAACCTATAGCAGGATTCCTTGGTAGAAGCTGACACATGCCTTAACAATAATAGAGTCATAATCACAAGAATAATATCAATAGGGTTATTAATAATTAATTAATATTGGTAAAAGGTTGTGAGAGCTCTAGAAATACAACTCAAAATTGTAACATGGTTATCTACCTACTATCAATCATGTATTCTTCCCTCTTTGAATTTGGACACCTCCAATGTATGAGTTTTTGCCCCCTTTAACGATAGAGGTTCACAATCTCTACTTTTCCATTCATATATCTTCTAACATAACAAACAGGTTGATTCGTTACAAGAAAAAGCTTGTTGCACCCTTGAACCCTACAGTTTGTCATAAATTCTGGTATTGTCTTCATTCCTCCAATTTCCAACTTATCTTCTACCTTTTTATTTTTGCATGTGCTTTCACATTTATAGTATATACATTTCTCCAAAAAGAAAGCTTATTCAGCATGTCCAACTCTAAATGACAAATGATCCCCAATGCATACAAAATACAATAAAAACACTCATTGACTAGTGTATTTACATGATTAACAACTTCAGAATACTCAACAAATAAAATTTGTCGGCTCTATAAAAAGCATACCAGGCTTAAGGTCACGGTGAATAATTCCATTTCCATGTAAGCACTCCATAACTTGAGCTATGTCCAGTGCAAAAGCCAAAGCAACACGCATATCTATCCGCTTTGGCCGTAAACTCATCATGTATTTCCGCAGTGATCCACCTACTAGAAGTTCAGTGACCACCACCATCATTGACTCTTTGCAGGCTCCAATAAACTGTTTTTCCAGAAGTACCCAACCTATTCAGAAATCTTTCCCTTAAAGAATTGCTGAAGTTAGAAACACAAATGGAAAGAGGGAAAACATAGGCAATAGTAAATACTGAGATGTCAGATAGGCCAAACTTGGCACCTGGCCATCAATAATCCTAGATAACAAAAGACATTTTAACTAAAGGTTCATTCTATAAAATGCCACATAAGAAGTCAACATCCAAAAGATGGGATTAAAGTCACCCTAAGGCTGTTGCATGGTCACATGCCCCATCAACAAATATAATATCTTGAAAACAAAAAGCATAACTCAACATGAGATAAGATCAATTTTTCATAAGTTGTTTTGTAATTACTTCAAAAAGTGACTCCCTGGAAGAATGACACAATGAACCAACCTTCACTAAATTCTTATGTTGCACACGTGATAACAAAGTAATCTCTCTTGCAAACCGTCCCTCCTGTTTAGCTCTTTCCTCAGGGGTATCCCCTAGTTGGATGATTTTTATTGCAACATTCTTTTCTTTGTACCTGCAGAAGTTTGGTAAAAGTTAGAAGAATGTGAACTGTCGATATTGCAAGTAGACTGAGTTCAATTGGTAACCGAACAGGTGGGCTCTTCCTATTTTCCAGCTGTTTCTCCTAACGAGTACAAGTTGATGTTTGTTCATAAACAACACTCACACAAGATGATGAAATATAAAAGAGAATACAATACCAAAAACATTGAATACAAAGTGGAACATAAAAAGCAAGCTCCTTCGGTCACTGAGCTCTCAACTATCTTGGCTAACGATCTCTTCACTACAAGGGCTGAATTTCTGGACTCCACAGTTATTGAAGCTATGGCCAAAACACAAAAAATAACAGGTAATCCTATCCACTGTGCAGACTTCCAATCATCTGACATTTGTCAATGGCTCTGAAATTTGGAGTAGCTTCGTTTCAACAGATAGCTTTGAAGGGGAAATCTGCAAGGTGGGTGGGAATGTATGTTTTTCTTTTCTTTCTTTTGGGTTGGTCAAGACCTTTTAACGGGAGAAAGTGGAACTCCTTATAGCATCAACTTTACAAGACAATGACCTTTGGCTACAAAACCACAACTAAGGAGTTTCTACTCTGTCAAAGTTACCCTTGCACCTGGCCTCGTCAGCAAAGACTGCATTAGCCCTAGCAAGGGGACTACCATTAACAGTTAGCATAGTACTGGTGTTTATCTCATTAACACCACCCCTCGTCTTGGGAAGACTTGATCAACAGCATTATCATGAAAAGCACACCTGCCGGATTTTTGAAGTTGGGTCATCATAATAACAAGGCCTGCACTTTACACTAGACAACAACAGATACCTTTGGATGTTGTTAAATCCAAACTACACTTCCATTTAGTATTTCTAAGGATATAAGAACTCATCTGTACTTGGAGAAATAAATCTCAGCCTAATATTCAGCCTGATGCATATGCTACAAAGCATGAATACAGACTTAAAACAACCGTATAGACGACTGACTGGGTAAATACTAAATTCAGATTCAGGCAGTCCTACGTGGTATATATACACACACATGGATAGGGGTATATAAGTTCATCTGTACTTGAAGTAAATTTCATATACGCAAACCTAAAATCCACTAACACCTGTATGCATCGATTGTCTGGATAATTATATGAATATGTATGTGGGTGAGGAGTCTGGGGTTAGCTCAATCAGCTGAAATATATATATATAATATATATGTGTGTGTGTGTGTTGGGGGGAGGGGTGGTCGGGGTTAGCTCAATCACCTGATACACCCTCTTAAAGGTAATGGTACCAAGGAAGCTCGCGGGATCTACTCACACAATTAGGTTCTTCGGAGTTACTGGCTAGTTATCCGACCTGTCGTTAATCCAGATATAAGGGTTAATTCCAATATCCAAGAAGTCGGGCCATTCAACAAGAAATACATAGATTTTTTCCAACCAAGGTAACTCAAAGGATAGTTCACAACATTCGGAGTTGGCATCCATCCCCATATATAGATATTTGATAGCCATCCTAACTATTCCAAAATGCATATCTCACTGACATTATTCTTGTTACTATTCAATATTCTCACATACATAGGCTATACAGCATACATCATACAGAAGGGAAAAGGAACGACCAAACAGGTAAAGTTAATCGGCCTGCAACCAATCCATTAGTTAACATAACCGTTATGTTAGTAGCAGCAGGAGGGACGCTGGCTTTGAAGACTAAAAAAAAGGTCTCAGGGACAAGGAAAACATACTTGCCCTCATATACTTTTGCGTGAGCACCCTCTCCAATCTTTGGCCCTACAAAGAGAAGCTTTGGATCAATCAACCATTTGTCATCAAACTGAAAATCATAAGAAGGGCTCCTCGTCATCGATGTTGGGCTCCGGTCAGCTTCCTGCTCAGTATACATGTCACCATCCTTGATGCCCTCTGGAAGAACTCTGGTAGCTTTTAGTGACTCTGCCCATGGGCTTTTCTTCTCCTCCCCTGAACCCATTTCTGAATATGGCATCATATCCAACTGCAATGCATTCCGTCAATGAAATGAAAGTTTTTCAAGCCTCAAATGGCTGTTGTTCTTCAAAGTTAACAATTAGTTACTGCTGCGTGGATATAGACATATTAGAAAGAGATACAGATGATGTTTTCAGACATTTTTTGGCTTCGGGTATGTGCTATACAAATGGTTTCAACTTTCAGCAAATTTTGGGGATACAGAAGCAGGAAAGCGGCTTATAGAAAATTGTTGCGAGTTCATTTTTTACAAAACACAAAAAAAGAATGCGGGTCAACGCCTGCAAACAGAGATGGGGAGGTTGGAACTGGATACAGAGGCCTACTGAAGCTTGCTGTGAAGCATATTTTGATAGAAATTGATGTTGGTCAATTGTATTCAACAAAGGGATAAGGGCAAATGGTTTTGAGCAAATTTTAGAAGTGGATGTGGAACAATAACATAATTGAATGCGGGTCAATTGTTTTAAGCATATTTTCACAGTTAAGATCAGAGGAAATGGCCAAGAGAATGTTTCTCAAGTAATTTTGAGAAATGAATATGGGTATTTCCACCAATTACCGAGAGCAGGTCATAAGAGCTGGTCTACAGAAGGAAGATAAGGCGATATGGTGAATGTTTGAGAAGAAAGGTAACAAGAAGGGCTTAAAGGGTTCCACAGAAAAATAATTCAAGTAAACTGGGCAGATGAGTACCGAAGAAAAACAGTATCCGAGTCAAAACCAAAGACCATTGAACGAATTTCACAATAGAAATGCAATGGGCTTTTAAAGAAGAATGAACTGACACGGAACATACAACAGACTGGTGGGAGACAATGAGATCCTTATACTGTCCTTTATCCCTCTGAGAGTGTCCTTCATTCTTCCCTGTCATCAGCATCAAGTTTTGATTGAACAAGTAAATAGCAAATGGTAGAAAATAGAAAACATCCGTTCAAAATCCCATGCTAGGCAGCTCCCAAAACGCCATGTGCTTTCCATTTTCTGATTATGGAGTCCTGGCCATGGAATTTAGAGCATCCCCAAGAAGCATCTAGGAAAGCAGAAGGAAGTCTCCTTTCACCATTCAAACTTCACCGATCGTGGCTATCACCGACAACTATGTCAAAAGTAGGTTGTAAGTTCCCTCATGCTCAATTTCATGCACCGACCTACGCTACAGTGTGCTAAGCTTGACGGTTTGAGAAATGGTTAACGTGCATTTTCCAAAGAGGTCCTATGCCGGTTTGTTTGGACTTTTTCTCATTTGTCAGTCTGTATATGTTTGTGTTGAGAGCCTGTGTTTTTATAATTCAGGTCAATAAATGTTCATTGACTTTGGTTTTAAAATATAAATTTGATATTAAGTGAGAATAAAAATAAAGTTGCTGGGATGCAGTTTAGTTGGTATAACCTGAGGTATGGCTTAAATAATTAAAGAAATTCAAAGTTCAAATGTCTGAAATAATCTGGTCTACAGTAGATATATTGTTAATAGCCAAATCCGTTTCCTTATCCAACGAGTACAAAATCAACTTATATATAAATTAAAATATAATAATAAATTTTATTAAATAAAATAATAAAATTAAAATCATTTTTATGAAGTGAGTACCAAATCAACTTATATATAAATAATATAATTAAAATAAAATAATAAATTTTATTAAATAAAATAATAAATTAAAATCATTTTTATTCAACGTGAGTACAAGATGAACTTTTTATACATATAATATTTATTAAATAAAAAAATAAATTAAAATAGTATTTTAGTATGTTGAAAGCTTCTCATAAATTGTATATTTATTTGATAATGTGTTTAGTATTATTTATAGGAGTTGTTTAAGAAGGTGGAGGAATTGCCTGGACAAAAGTGACTGGAATTTGGGTAAAAAGATTTCAAAAAATCTAGTAGAGGCATTGTTTGAATCGTGTTTTTGATGGTGGAAATGGATTCAACACCATCAAAAAAGTCTAGGACACTTAAAATTTTCAAGTTTAACAACTATAACTTGAATTTACAAAAATTCTTACTAGATTTTATCTAAATATAACCGGAATTTACTTTCTGGACAACTCCTACCCCTCGATAGACTAAGCGTTATTTATATTTGTCAAATATTTAGTTTATATTTGTCAAATATATTAGTTTGGTTGTGAATAATAGCCATATGCTATTTTAATCATAATGAGACAGAGTAACCATTTTTTATCAAATTATTAAAAAGTAAGTTGGCAATTAATTGATAAAGAAAGGTATGAAATTTGAATGCATATGCCGTAGTCTAACTAGTTGGAAGAATTGCCCGAAAAGTTTTGGAAATTCTGGACATATTTAGAGAAAATCTGGTTTTTGTAAATTATAGTTGTTAAACTTCAAAATTTTAGGTGTCTTATACGTTTTTTATGGTGCTGAATCCATTTCCACCATCAAAACCGCGATTCAAAGATTGCCTCTACAAGATTTTTTGAAATTTTTTTGCCCGGATTCCAACTACTTTTGACTGTCTGGGCAATTCCTCTGCCTCAGTAGATGACTCCTATTTTTATTAAGTTTGAAGAGATATATTATTATTTATGTTTATTTTTGTGGTTAAAGTGGATACAATTTTGTTTAAAATGTTTTGATTAAAGATAAATTAAATTATATAAGAAATAAATTAATGATGATGATTAACATTTATTTATTATTAATATATAGTATATGCTTTTATATAAATATGTTTAAATAGATAAGAAATAAATAAATATATATATGTTTTTTAAATAAAAAATATAAATTAGAAAAATAATATTAGACTGTTTATTTATAAATTAATACTTAGATATATATGGCTTAATTTTTAAGACAAGTATATAAATATTGGGAGGATCAACTGCATAACCATCAGAAACTTATAGCTGATTTAATGAGTCATCCACAGTTTCACCACTCTGGAAAATGTTAAATTAAGAAAAATTTTATTTTTTAATTAAAAAATACATTTTATATTAATAAAAAAATATAATATATATTATATCTAAAAATAATATCATTTTATTTTTATTATGAATTTATCTGTAAATTTTTTTTTGTATATAAAATTATTTTAGAATATAAAACTTGAGAAAAAATTTGTGATTAATGGATTTTATTCTTAAAAATATTTTATAATATGGAGTTAAGATAATTTATATTTGTTTTTTTAACTATAAAATGGTTGATGCGGAACTAGCAACTTCCCTATATATATGTAACAACTCGCAAGGTACATATATCAAAAATTCATAGTTTAGCATAAGACCGAGACATCCGGAGACCACCAGAAATTGGGGTCGGGATCCTAGACTCCAATAAGATGTATATCATTCCAACCTTACTATGACGGCTCATTGTGTCCCCTGTGGGATTTGAATCTAGGTGGAGGGGATAACATCCCAGTAAGACAATCACCCCATCGTCCCACAAGGATACTATCATTTTATATTTGTTAATAATAAAGTTTGAGAGTCTTATGGGGCGGGGCGAGGGCCGGGGGTGAGGTAATTTTTTTTCCTTAAGAATCAAGAAGAACACAGGTATGCTTGGGGTTTAGGTCACATTTCCAACAACATTGCTGAAGCCTATGCCTTGTATCAAGGTTTGAGGCAAATTGTGAATCTAGAAATTCAAGAGATGATTTTTTTGCGGTTTCTTAAATATAATTCACCATTGATATTCATGATCTTTCCCTTCAAATAGAAAATTAAGACAAACTTTCCAACAGATTTATCAAGTGTGTCTATCCCTAAAAAAAAATGTCTATATGTTCTTAGATAAAACAACTCCAAAGTTAATACATTGGTGCATCCTAGTATAACCATTTTAGGATACTCAAGGTTAATAAAAAAAGTGAAAATTGGTCTATCATCATATAAGGATTTTATGATAAGTGTACGTAATAATATATCATGAACGTTATTTTGGAAATATATTTTTTTTTTATTGTATTCTTTTTGTTATTTTATATTGCTGTACTTCACAATAAGACAAAAACCCTAATTGTATATTGATCTTTATAATGAGATGATATATTATTTTAGAAACACTTTATGTTCTATCCTTCTATGTTTGTTATTTCATATGGGAAATGAAAAATGGTTGGTGAAAATATAAACCTTTAATATGATGATATGCATGTAATAAGAGGGGCTACAATGTTGTTTTAAAAATCATGAACACCTTATAATTTGATAATCTTTATGTTAGTGGAAGTGTTTATAATGATATATTATGAATTTTTTTTTTGGGTAAATAAAGTATTTGTAGTGATATGTTATGAATGTTGTTTTTGAAAGGATTTTATAATTAAAAATAAAAAATAAAAAACAATATTTTATGGTTATGGTTGTTTAGTGAATGGGAACATTAACATTGAT